>JAWQFY010000033.1:0-77172 GCA_037055185.1 Capillidium rhysosporum
AAATTAAAATAAATTCAATATTTATAATACTTTAGCTTTTATTAATTATAAACTATAAGCTATAATTTTATAATAGGGTATTCAAATAAGATTTATTTTAATAATTATTGCATATAAAGCTTTTAGATTATAACTAAGTATATTTTAACTTAAATAATTTTTATACTTATAATATAGTAATATCTAAAAAATTAAAAGTAATAATTTATAGCTTAGTATACTTTAAAACTAACTAATTTTTTTATAAACTTTAAAAATCTTTATTTTTAGTATTTTAGCTTTCTTTATATATATATTATATTATATAATAACATTGTCATTTATATAGCTTTATATATATGTAAAATTTAAAATTTTTTAATATATTTTGCTAAATACTATATAAAAAATAAAAAATTAAAGAATAAACAGTATTTTTAAAAGTAATAAGCTACTAAATAGCTTATTTATTTTTTACTTTTATAATAAATTTTATATACTTTTATATTTTAGCTATAAAATAACTTAAAAAATTTACTATTAAGTTTATAATAGTAAAATTAAAAAGAATTAAATATTGTACTTACTAAAAAATAGTAGTATTTAGCTACTAATAATTTAGTAATTAATTTAATTTAATAAAAATTTTAATATTTATTAAAGATTAAAACTTAACTTAAAAATAAAATTATATAATATTAAATAAATTAAATTACTAAAAATAAAAAAATAACTAATAAAATAAATTTTAAAAATTTTTAATTTTAATAAAATATACATATATAGTTTTTAAATATTACTTTAAAAAATAGCTAATTTTAAAAAAGTATAGTATTTAATAAAGCTAACTAACTTTTTAAAAATAAATGTAAAATATTAAAAATTTTCTAAATAGCTTAAATATATATAAAAAGATAAAATGCTATTGAATTAAATAAGGTAGTAATTAAATAAAATTATAAAATTAAAAGTAATACTAACTATATTAAGAAAAACTTAAAAAAATAGTTTAATACTGTAGAATAATTTATAATATATAGCTTTATTTACTAATATACTAATAATTTACTATAAAAATATAATAAATTTCATAATTATATATTTAATATATTATTATATTAATAAAATTTTTATAGTAGAATAATTAAATGTTTAAAATAGGTTTAATTTAAAAAAACTTAGTTTTAAAAATAATTTAAAGCTTAAAAATGCTTTATAAAAAGAAATAAGTGCTTTTAAATTTAAATATAATATTTAAATCTTATAAGGTAATAGTATTATCAAATTTAGCCAAATTAAATTTAGTCTTATTTTTACTTGATTTTAAAATAATCTAATTTATTAGATAATTTAAAATTAACAATTATTATAATTAGCTTATTTATTTTAATTTAAAATTAAGCATAGCTTTTAGTTAAAATCTAAATCTAAAATTTTAGTATGAATATTAAACTTCTATTAGATTTTAATTAAACTAAAATAATTAGCTAAACTGTATTTAGAAAATTAGATATTGTAAAGCATTTTTTTGAATTAAAACTTTCAAATATTTTGGTTAAATTTTTTTAGCTATTTTATAAAGGTAAAGTTATCTAAACTTATTATAAACTTTGTATAAAATATAGATTCTTATACTGGAAAGTTCTGTTAATAAATTTTTTTGTGAAATAAAGCTTTAGTTAACTATCAAAAAAAAATAGTGCAAAATAAAATTACTAACCTCTATGATTTGAAATGTAAATAAACTGAAAGTTCCCTAAATTATTAGAGTTCTATTTAAGCTAGTTTATAAAATGTTATGAGTATTTACTTATTTTAGCTGCAATTTTTTGATATAGGTGTTATTTTAATTATTTAAAAAAGGCAAAATCTAATTTTATATCATAAATATAGAATCTTAAATTAGAGTATATTAAAAACTTTAATCGAGAAGTTAAACTTATTGATTAAATTCAAATATTTAAATCATTCTAAACCGAAATACTCTCTATAGAATCTTTGACCATAAATAGTACCTTGTACAATAACTAATGACAAATTAATTATCGGTACTATATGTCGTGTCTTTAAAATTTTAGTTGTATTATGTAAAAGGTATGCCACGGACCATGCTATAAAATTATATATTAGTTTTTGTTAATCATAATAGAAATTAAAATTTACCTGTTGTAATACCAGTAGAATTAAATACGTCCCCTTGAGTAACTGTATAACTAATTTGTAAAAATAAAATCAATAATTTTAAATTTTAAATTTAAACTTACCCAGCCAAAGTGTATATACCAGCAAAAGCTAAGTTGGAATGAAATGATGGTAGCCCATTTATATTTAATTTATAATACCGATTTATTAAACTAGTACTAAATACTATCTTGAATTTAATTCCTTTAATTATTACTTTTTGAAAATTTACTTGTTGTTGCAGTAAGCCATGCTGTATAAGGTGATTCCGATAATCTATCTAATAAACTTAGATCGGGTTTGTCAGATGAGGTCGTTAATTTTGTTAGTTCCTTTTCTTCAGACATAATCTATTTGTTATAAATCTATTTTAATATCAAAAGATAGCTTGTTAGCTAAATTCTAATATCTTAAAACTTTGAAAATTTTATGATGTCACTTAATTCTCGAGTAAAAAGCTGTTGATATCTTTAGTTATCTATAATTTTATGTCAATAACAAATGAATGTAAATCATTTCGATCAACAACAAGAAACTGAATTTGAAATTTCACTATTTGGAAAGTTACATCAAGAGAATTTTAAGCATATGGTGCAACGTATAATATCGATATGTTCTACAAATCATCAAATTATTAATCATTACGAATTAGTTTTAAACCCAACAAGTAAGCTGAACTAATTACATTTAAAAATTAAGATCTTTTATATTTAAATAGTTACAACACCGATTGGACCAGCAAGAAGTAACGATGTTGTTTTTAGATGTAGATGTGCCTACGATCCTAAGAAAGTTACAAAAAGTTTTCGGGGTCAGCGATGGTAATAATGTAACAGACTTATTTATAAAATTTACTCTTAGGCAAATATATGCATTAGGTACTCCAGAATCTAAACCCGATCTTCAAGTTACTTTACGACATGTCACCTACGCTCCAATGGTAGGTAGCCCACTAAATTTTTCAGTAAGCTTAGGATACAGGTAACTCATTTTTCAAGCATTAGAATTATGCTAAAATGATTTAGTTTACAGTTTGAAGTAGCGAAAGAAGGTTTTGTGTACTACTACAAAGATTTCTTGTTAATTTACATTTATAAGCTTTATAAGGTAGACTTTCAAATTTTAGTTTCATTTAAACCTAAATTTATTAGGTAGGTAAAAGATACGACTTAACAACATTATATGGAGTTGACAGTGATATACATTGGATAGTTGAAGTAACTTCGGTACCATTGGAGAAAGAACAAATTGAATTTGCTACTAAAGACCTTCTAGATCTAAAGGGATATTTCAGAGGTCTGGTTGAATTACAGCAGGTAGATCATCTAATATTGGAGAATAAGGTTATCTATAGATCTACTGGTGAAGTTTCACTTAATTAATGCATATGTAATTTTACTAAACTTATATAGTTACATTGTTTAAACTTGTAAGTTTAAGTTTATATTTTATAATTGCATTTAAAGCAAATAATTATTTATGTATTCTACTAATATAATATATAAATAATATTTATATAAATACATGATTTTCTTTATAATGTCTAAATAGTTGAACCTTTTTGTTTTTTATTTTTCAAGTAATATTTTATTTAAAATTTATGAGGAAACTTTTTCTACTACTTGTTTCTTAAAAAGCAATTTAATTATTTAATGTTTAGTAGATTTATATAAACTTAAATTTTAGTTAATTTTTTTAATAATTTAAATTATTATCAATTTAATATTTAAATTAACAAATATGCTTATCAAAATTAGATAAATAAATTTTATTAGAATTGATATTTTTATAATATATAGAAAAATAATTAAACTTCTCATTTTTTAATAAAGTTTGCTGAAAAGTATAATAAGATGATTTTGCTTAAAATAAATTAAAAATTATTATTTTTTAAAACCTAGAAATTATATAAAAATCTATTTAATTAAAAAATAAAATATTTATTTATTTCTAAATTTATTATATTAAACTAACTATTTAAGTTTGAATTTTAAAGTAAAAAATAGTATAATAATAATAGTTAGTATTTTAGCTAACTAAAATAAATAAGTATATAAGAATTAAAAATAATAGTTTAATTAAATCATATTAATAAAGTTTTAAAAAAATAATAAATATAACTAAGCTAGTATATACAAATTAATTTAAAATATTATATTAAAAATAAAATTTTATTTTTTTATAAACTTTTTTTTTAAATTTAAAATATTTTACTTATAATATATATATTATATACTTACTAATAAATATAAGATTTTAATATTTGCTAAAATATAATATTATATAAAAAATAACAACTTATAAATAATATTTAGCTATTATAATATTTGAATTAAAAATTGCTATAACTTTTAAAAAAAAGTATTTTATTTACTTTTGATTTTAAAATCTGCTTTTAAATAATAATTTTTTTATAACTTGATTTCTAAATTTAAAATTATTTAAAAATTTACTTTTAATACTAAGTATTATTAAAACTTATAATTTAAAACTTTCAAATAAGTATTATATAATAAAAATAATATAAATTAATATAAATCAATAAAATTAAAAAACAAAAAAAACAAAAAAACAAAAAATAAAATTATTTTAAAAAAGTTAATTTTAAAAGCAAGGTAAAAAATTATTAGCAAAATGCAAAGTAGAATTAAAAAGTAGCTATTTTAAGGTTTGGTTTAAAGTTTTTTAATAAAAAGTTTATATAAATTTTGTTAGCTTATTAAAAATATTATATTATATTTTATTATATATATATATTAATAAAAATTAAATATTTATCTTTAGAAAATACTAATAATAATAAAAATTTTATTACTATTACTACTATTAAATCCAAATTTATTAATAAGTTTAATTTGCTTAATACTAATAATAATAATAATTTAATTAAAAAAAATTTTAAAAAAATGTTAAGTATTTATTAAGTTTATTATTACTATTATTAAAAAAATGATATTTTATTTTAAAACTTAATTTTAATATAAGTAAATCTAATATAATTAGAAAAAAATTTATAAAAAATAAATATATTAAATTTTTTCTTTTTATTATTTTTTCTTTTATTTAAAACTATATATTTTTTAAAAAAATATTTGAATTTCTAACTAAAATTTATTTATATTTTAAATTTTAAAATAATTAAAATTTTAGCTTAATTTAATTTTTTATATAGAAAAAATTTAATCTGATATATATATATAAGTATTTATATTATTATAATAAACTAAGTAATAAAATATAAAGCTAATTAGCTAAAAGAATTACTACTACTTAATTAATAATATAAATTAAAAATAACTTTAATTTTAAATTTATTAAAAATATATAGTATAAAAATTATAATTTACCTAAAAATATTAAAATTTTATAAAATTATACTATTAATATAATATAAAATATAGTAAACTTAAGCTAAAATTATATATAAATAACTATTATAATATATAAATTTAGCTTTAAATTTTATATTAATAAAAGTATAAAGCTATAAACTTAAATATGTAAATATATTTTATTAGTAAAAATAATTAGTATAAAAGGAGTATATATTACTTAAATTGCTTATTTATTTTCTTTTTTAAATGTAAATAACTTTTTAATAAAATCAAATAAAATTAAGTGTCTAAATACTTTATTGATATATATATCTATAATACTATAATTATTTATAGTAACTTTTAAAAAGTTTTAATTATTTAAAAAAAAATCTAAAAGTAACAACTTTTAAAATAGTTAATTTTATATTTATATTATTAAATATAAATATATTAATATTTATACTACTATTTAATTACTAAATAAAAATTTAATTTTTATATATTATTTACTTTTTATAATATATATTATTATTTTAATTTTATTAAAATATATTTAAAAATTTTATTTTTTATTTTTAATATTTTATAAGCTATTAAGAAAATGTTTTATAAATAAACTTATAACTATAAATATTTTAATAATTAAATTTCAAAGTTTTATTTTTATTTATTTATAATTAAAAACAAATAGTATTTTAACTATTAAAATGTTTTCTAATAAACTGATATTTAATTAATTTATACTAATATAAATGTTATAAAAGAAAAAAAAGTTAAATATATATATTATTAAAGGTATTAACTTTTAAAAAATGCTATGGTATTAGCTAATTTGTTCTATAATCTATAAAATAAAAGTCAAAAAAATATATAATAATTAGATTAAATAAAATTAAAATGTATTTTCTCTTTAAAAATGCTTTTTGAGTTAAAGTAATTAAATATTTAGTATAAGAGCAGTAAATTTAATTAAAAAATATTTATTTGTAGTAAAAACTCTATTATAAGCTAACTAATAAATTAATTTTAAAGGCTAATATAATTTCTATTTTGATTGAAAGTTAAATTTAAATTAAAAAATTGGTATATTGTATAAAATAAATAGATAAACACATTAATAAAAACTATCTTTTAAACCAAATAGTACAAATCTTTATAAAAATGAATACATCATTTGCTTTAAATAAAAACCACAAATATTTATTAAAAGAAGGTAGTAACTGTAATCAAAATATTCAAAATCTAAACTTCCAAACTAATATATTACTTCCTGTAGAAGTTTTGTTGGTTAGGAGAAGGTGAATGGGGAGGTTGGTAGCCTTGCTGAGGTAGGTACCCCTGTTGTTGAGGGATATGTGAGTAGGACGAAGCCCTAGGATCCATATGAGGGTGAGGCTGGGAAGGTGGTGGAGGGTAAAACTGGTTACCTTGCATCCCAGGTTGGGGTTGACCCATGTACTGAGTTTGTAGATTGTTCCTACTGCCAGCGTTGTAGTAACTGGGAGCTGGAGATTGAGACCTGGAGTACATTTGAGCGGGGGAAGGAGAAGCTCTACCGTAGGGATTATAGCTATTACCCATATACATTTGGGGTCCTCCAGCAACTTGAGAAGCTAATGGTAGGTTGTCGGGATGTGAGGAGTGGGATTGCGTCTCCCACATACGTTGTTCGTACTCGGAGAACTTCATCAACGGTATAGAATCGGGATCGAATCCTTCATCGTCATCGGTTATCACTTGCTTTACACCGTCACCTACAACAACACGGGTATTACCCCAAGAGAAATCATCAAAATGCCAGTAGGAATAAATAGGTAAATAGAACGAGAGGAACGGAATACCGAGTAAGTAGAATATCATCCAACCAATATGTTGCCACTGCTGTTTGATGATAAAGATTAGAGCTTGTAGCATGTAGGAAGAGCACATGAGTAAAATAGCTTCTCTACTGATGGTCTGGAAGTTTAACGAAGCTGCACAAATAATATACACAAGATAGATTACAGTAGAAGGTAAAATGATCGTACCTACCAGATCTAACATAACTACAAAACGCATAGAGAAACAACAGAAACCGCACATCTCATCTAAGAATACCAACTCGAACAAATTATGGATAGTTGAGTTAATCCAACGACGACGTTGTGACAACAGAACTTCGAACCTATCTGGTGCAACTGTACGGCACACAGCGTCAGATGTAAACTTCATCTTATATTGAGGGAAGTTCTTTAACATAAGTGTCGTTAAATAACGGTCCTCACCTAAATGTAGCAGATTCTTCTTGTGTAGAGTATCTACAACGTTAACTGAATAATCTTCGATGATGTTGTTGGTAATTAATAGAGGTTTACCGGATACTGTACGTACCCTATAAATTGAGAAACAACCTGGTAAACAGGTGACAGATCCGAATAACGATTCGAAAGCTTTAGCTAAATGATGGGAAATATAATATTCATAAACCTGAATCATGGTAGAGATCGATTGATTCTCATTAGCCAATTTAGTTTCACCACACAAACCCATAATGTTAGCATCACGGGTCATAACAGCTACAAGTCTAGTTAGAGAATCGGGTAGAACATCGGTATCGGCATCCACCATAAGAATATATTCGTAAAGTTTAGGATCTACACCGATTACATTCTTTAACTGGTGGTAAATTTCTAATTCTAAAGGAGCCATTGGGGAATCAAAATGTACACGGTTGAGGAAGTTCATTAAAACAATCTGAGAATCACGTTTACCACGGTTACCCGGTCTAGATTTCTCTTTGGGACCACCAACTTTAGCTACTATTATGTAGGGGACCTGTCTACCTTCACATTCGTATAAACCTGAGAAAACTTTGCCCATGTTGTACTGTTTGGAACCTTCAGCAACCGACTGGAATGCGAAAGGCTCTGGGTCGAGGTCAGGATCCACACCTAATACATCACATACGATACGTGGGGTAGGTTTATCATTACCACTACCGATCAACATACCATCTGCGATGACGAAAAGTAATTTATGTTTGTCGTCGTATTCAGTTAAAGCTAAAGATTCTAAAGTACGTCGGATCGAATCTTCACCTTCAGTATAGGCAGGGACTTGGCATATAACAAATTTGTCGTAATCCATTGGGGTACGTTTACCACCGAGTTGTAAAGCAGCTATGAATTTGACTAAAGTTACAGCCAAAATTATACACGAAGATACGATAAGTAATATGTTTGTAACTTTACAACGGGGCTGCTGGGTGAAATCTAATATACCAACGTAGAATAGCTCATCCATACATTTAAGGATATTCTTTTTGTCGTTAGCACTTATGTTTAAGTCTTTGAACCACTTGGTATAATCTACTGAAGTATCTTTAGGTGACATATTGGTGAACTTTTCCAAGATATTGTTAGGTAGGAATTCTTTGGGTTCGTTGTTATCGAGACGCAAGAACTTGTCATCTATGAACCTTTTATACGACTCCAAATTATACACTTTGTCGTTGATGACACCGAATGCCTGATTTTTAGTATTCTTGTTGAGTTCGACTAGTAAGGTTTCGTTGTAGGTGACTATACCTCTTTTATAGAGGGTGTTCATCTTGTTGATAGTACTGAAAATCCAATCCTCCTCATGGGATTTGTCGGTGATCGATCGTTGAAGTATACCCGAATCGTGTATGAATGAAAAGTAATTTCCTCCTTCTTTGGTCTTGTTCATAGGTATACGCGCTTTTGGATCATTGATACCCTGGCACACCCGGTAGATAGGTTTAGGGAACATATCGGTGACGTCAATCGAACTTTCAAGCTCTGTTAAAATAATTTCTCGCGGAATACCAGTCGGATGGAAGGTAGACACTCCGTGAAACTTTTTGGCGAAATCAGTCAAATCATATTCCACACCGTACATGTAAGCTACTACTTCGTCCTTACTTTTGAAATTTACTAGTGAATCATAAGGGTGGGACGGGGTAGGGAAGCATAGAATCAAACCAAGACCTATGTTGACAAATAAAACAACAATCCAAGACCATACGATTAGGATACAAATAGCAACTTTCTCTCTCCAAGCCATCTGCACATCGGGTCTAGTCATACCACATTTTGAAATACAGAAAGTGGGAATCATCCAAGTCAGCATCCAAGTGATACGAACCCAAGCTTTACGTACCGAAGTAAGTTTGACTTCCTGTACAGCTTGCGGTTTTTTCTCACTTTTGGCAGCCGGTAAATTCTTTACCGATTCCATCTCGTACCCAGATCCCGATTTCTCCGACATTTGCATGGAATCCGGTTGTTCGCTCTGGCCGTACTGACCGTAGCCTGAGGTAGGGAAACCACGTGATACAGTAGCGCTGTTAGAATTATCTATATAGACCGATTCTACCGTATTACCGAACCTACCACCACTACCGACAGAAGGTCCGCCTACTCCAGAGTATAAAGAATCGTTATCATCATCACGGATTTCACCAGGTAGGGGTAAATTTAGAGTATTTTGGTTCGGGCTCGATTTCAGGTCACGTATGGAAGAGCGTAATGAATCCTCCAGATCTTTCCATCTAGATTCAGATATAAAGATTTTAGTAGTACCTAAGACGTACTCGGACCCAGATAACCAACCGGATATAGTAGCGAAAGATTCTACCTGTTGTTTGGGAGGTTTTAAAGTATCCAAGTTCATGGATTTAGCTACTAGTTCGTACCTTTCGATAAACTCTTCGAAAGTGAAACTGTTAGATAGATCTAAACCTAAATGGTCCATAAGGATAGATAAAGAGAAGGCTTCAACTTGACGCTCAACTAGGTCAAGGTTGTACTCAGGGACGCCGGTAGGACTGAACCTATCAAAAGTATTGATATTGATAATTGTCCACACTTTAGTGGAATCTAAGGTAGCGAACAAATCGTTCAAAGTGGTATTAAGCTGACTAAGGACAGTTGGTACATTAGCTTCTTCACTCTGACTAAGTTTCTTCTTATGTTTACGTGAAGGTTGACGCATAGGAGTGGTAGGTTGTTGAGCTGAAACTATAGTCTGTTGGTTGTTAGGGTGAGCTCTGATAGCTACCGCATCGGAAGAAAAAAGTTCGGCAACAAACGGGTTCGAAGAGTTAGCAGTACCGTCAGAGTTACGGAACAAAGTTACTAAATTAGGTGGAATACCATCTAAATTCATCGCTACGAAGTCATCCATAGTATACTCTACATTGGCTGCATAATGAGTTATAGTAAAGCTATTGGTATTGTTGGGGTCTATAATGAAATCAGGGTTAGTTGTGAACGAACGTAAACTGGTAAGGAGCTTATCGTCATTACGTCTTGATTCAGATTTGTTACAATGACGGTTGATAGCTTTAACGATCCCACTGTCACCATCGGTACCAGCAAGTAGGAGGGCAGCTGATTTGAACTGAGCAGATCCTTGGTTTGGTAACTCGACGTCATCCGAAACCAACTCAAATCGGAAACCTTTATTGGGGGATATCAGTTGGTTTAAAGCGTAATGGTGCACTTTCTCATTAGCAAAATTAATACAAAACTGTTCGAAGTAGTTGGTTTGGAAAGATTGGAACCCAAACTGGTCCAACATAGCGATGAAATTAGCCGGTTCATCCTCGCAGAATTTGGAGTTCATAGCTTCTACGATCCAAGAGAACATCAACGAATATAAAGTGGAAGCTAAAGTATCTCTTAAAGAGTTGGATTGAGGAACGTCTAAGAACACGGTACATAACTCTTTACCTACAAGCTGCGTTTGTGAAGTTAATGCAGTCTCTAACTCGTCACTACGTACTCCTAACAACGCTGCAACGATATGTAATAGATCAGGATTTAAAACTACTGCGGTATCCTGACCGGTAACTTTAGAGAAGTTTAAGTTACCTAAATGAAGGATAGTAGCTATTAACTGTACGATCTTAGATCTAGCTTTAGATTTTAGACCTACACCCTTCATAGCTTCCATGAGGTAACCGAAGTTAACTTTGTCGTCATGTGAAGCTACTAGGTTAGGGTTGGAATTGATTAGGTAATTGAAATTTTGTAAAGTAGGCTGCAACGCCAAACTGAGCTTATCCCTTTCATCCGATGAAGCACCATACAACAACTGGTAAAATACGTTGAAGGTACGTTCACCAGTAGGTACGTTATAAACTCTAGGTTTCTCCAAGTAGTAGGTCAAAGTTTTAATACCTATGATCCGACCTCTTGCGTTGAATTGAACCTCTTGGAACTTACCGTACCGCGAAGAGCTCTTGTTATGGATGGTCGCTGCGTTACCAAACGATTCCAATACTGTATTCAAGTTATTAAGTTGTTCGTCGATTTTAGATGGTTTCTTGGGATTCATAGCGAGCTGGCATAACTGGTTTAAAACTAACTTATAATTTTCCGATTTACCACTGTTCGTACTACCACTATAAAACATTATCAACTAAATAAATTAATCAGGTATAAAATAGTTACCAAAACAGGAAGGATTGGTCTTGACCCATCCTCCTTAAGTGTAAGTAAGCTTTAGTAGCTAAACCGTAGATATGTGGTGGTAACGGTTCGAAACTATCGTCAAAATTCCTGTAGCCTACCTCCATGTACTGCTGACTGTATTCGTCGTTATAACAGCCTAAAGCTTTACCGGGGTTCAAACTTATTAAAAGTGAATTGTTTATAGCAGTAAACGGTTGGTCAGCCTCCAACCGCTGTAACAAATAATTGGATACATCCCTATTACCGCCTATGTTTAGTTGCGCTAAATCTCCTGGGTCGGCGAACTCTTCTTGGCTCATAGTAAATTATATTATATCGCTACTATCTACTGATAGTAATTATTTACAAAGATTTTTTAGAACGGGTGTAGTCAAAAGTAATCGAAGGTGTTGGAAATGAACAGTAAGGTACTCGTTACAATCCAAGGTTTCTGGTGCAATTGTTGCAAGGAAGTGGTGGAAATCGATTAGATTTAGAGGATTCAAAATATCTCAACATCAAACTAGCTTCGAATCTTATATTTATACTACTATATTTTTAGGCTTAAACTCTTTATTGGAACTTTATCTTTAAAACTTTCCTATAAGAAGATTGTTCCATAGTGAAGAATAAGTTATAATTATTCTTATATTACCACCAATTTAATTTTATTTCCATCCATAATAATTTTAAAACATAGTACAACTTTTAGGATGTTATTCTAAATTACTACTTTAAAATTTAAAATTAGAAATTTTTATTAAGTCATAATTCAATATTTAACATCCAACGAACTTTAATTTTCACATCAATCTATTTTGAATTAAAATTCTAAACTTATAAATTCTAAAAAAAAATAAACTAAATTTTGGTCCAAATTCCTTTTTAAAGGTACACTTTCCTGTTATAAGCTAAAGTTAGAAACTTGATTCTTTTAGTTTATTTATATAATAAAGAATTTATTTAAGCGCCAGTCTAAAGGTTAAACTTTGAAAGCAGCTAAAATTCATTTTAATTTTTTTTAGCACATCCGAACCAAAGCGAATAGAATAAGTTAAATTTCAATAATATTTTACTAAACATAATTCATAATACTCGCATCAAATTTGAATTTAAGGGTTTCCAAATCAAATTTTACCTTGCATTTCTGTAAATTATAGTTAAAACGTGATAAAATTACGGCAAATTTTATTTATTGATGCAACTAAATTAAGAACATTTATTTTTAACACTTTCCAGTTCGGTTTTTTATAAGTGCTGCCAGTTATTTATAATTATTGATTTTGAAGCGTTAAGGTAGATTGACATCTTATCGTACCTAAAGAAAATGTTCTCAATAATCAATTTATTCTTAAAATAAATTGGACTGCCAAGATCATTTAAAGTGGCGTGTGTTCGAATAATTAATTGGAAAATAGAAACTGAACTAGGAATGCTTCTAAAATAATGTTAAACAATGGTAAGTTGCTAGTACCGAAATATTTTGTAGTGTCGTACCAGTAAACAATAGTCAACTATTTGTAATGAAGCGTTGTAAATATGAAAATTAAATTTAACTGTAAGATATTTATTTGAAGTGTATATATAGGAAATAATTTATATTTTTTAGATAGTAGCATCTTAATGAAATTAGTTTTCATTAATATGCGAATTTGTAAACGAACATTTTATATAGTATTTGTATGAATATACGGATATCCCAACCCTATATACTATATATATACGAACATTCTTAAATGTAATTAACCTATTTTATCTAATATGCTTAGCAAAAAAAGAACATCCAGTAGTCATGAAGCCATTCTAATTAGCTTAAAATGATGTATTAGATACACAACCTTGTAGACACTAATTGTGCTACATATCACTATAGATCAGCTATTTGCAACCAACCTATACAGCTTATACACTTTGTTTCCAAAATTTACAAATTTATTTATAAGCTAGACAAATGTTTTTAAATTAAAATTAAAAATTTAACAAAGGTACTGTAAAAAGTAAATTTGTTTCTAAGTTAAATTAAACTAAATACAACTCAATTCAAAAAAATAAAGAAGCCTATATTTTTCATTTTTTAATTATCATTCTATTTAAACTTAAAAAGAATAAAAGCATCTATACTTATATAATAAAATTCAAAGTTCATTATCTTAATATTTTATAAATATAAATTTTAAAACTACTCACATTTTAAAAAATATATGTCAAAAGTTTAGTATAATAAAAATTACTATTTTTATTATTCTATATTTTAGTTTTTTAGCTAGATTAAACTAAGTATTAAAAAAATATATTAACTTTTCTATACTTATTAATTAACTTTAATATACCTTAAACTTTAAAAAAGTTAATTTTATATTAAGCTATTATTTACATTAAATAAATAAAGTTTGTAATCAATAAAGTAATATAACTATATTAAATTAGTTAGCTAATTTTAAATATATCTATTTTAACTAAAATTTTCTAATATATTATTTTGAAAAAAATATAGTTAACTAAAATAAAAAAAGTAGTATTAAATAATAAATTTAATTATTTTTTTAAAATAAAGGTTATTTAAAGCTAAAATATAAACAATTATCTACATTAATTAATAATATAATTATAACTACTAGTAATTACTAATATTTATTTAATAAAATAGAAGGTTAAAAAAAGTAAATAATTTAGTTAAATAGAATATATATATATATATAGTTAAATGGTTTAAAAACTAAACAAAATTTAAAAAGTTTAAAAATTAAAACTAAATTATAATTTTTTTTATTTTATTTAAAAATATGCTTTTTTAGTACTAGTAAATAAAAATAATATTTTATAAAAGTAGTATTAAAGTAAGCTAAGTATACTACTTAAATAAAAAAATAAAAATAAAAATATAATAGTAAAATTATATTAGCAAATAATTTAACTATTTTAAAAAACTGATAGTTATAAAACTTTTATATTTAAAAAAAAATAAAGTGCTATATAAATAAAATTGTTTATAATGAGTAAAGTAAAGTAAATAATAACTAATAAGCTTAAAAAAGCTAAAATTTTTAAATATTATATAGTATATTTTAGTTTTAGTCTATTATAAAAGTGGTTAATAAATTATTTTTATAAAAAAATAGCTATTTAAATATCCAGATAAAGTTAGAAAAAAGAGTAATAAATATTAGTAAAAAATAGTTTTTAAATAGTATAAATATATTAAAAACATTAGCTAAAGTTAAAACTATAATAACTATAATAAAAAAAAAGAGTAAAAATTATTTTTTAATAATATAAACAAATATTTATACTAATAATTATAGTTATTTTTAAGATTTTATTTAGAAATGTAAATAGAATAAATAAACTTTTACTTAAAACTTTTTAATAAATTTTAATAAAAAGCTCTTTAATAAAAATTTACTATTTTAAGTAAACTAATATATTAGTAAATATAGATAGAAAAAACTATAAAAATAAATAAAAGCTTTTAAAAAAATCTAAGTTTAAGTTAATTACTAGTAGTTTTTAGTACTATTTTTAAATTTAAACATTTTAAATGTTTAAATTTAATTAAAAATTAAATTAAGCTAATATAATAAATACTTTATCTTAAAAAGATAGAAAATTAAAAAGCTAAAAACAAAATAAAAAAGTATAAAAAGTTAAAATATTAACTAAAAAAATAAAAAATATTTCAATAAAGTAAAAAAATTAAAATTTATATTTTTATAGTTTTTTTTTACTTTAATTTATTAAATTTATATTTTTATATTAATAAATATTAGTTTTATTTAAACTAATAAAATTATTATTAAAATATAAAGTTTTATTTTAAATTAACTATTATAAAAAAAATATTATATAAATTAGTATTTATATTATATATATTATTTAAAGTATTAGTTAATTATATATAATTACTTAATTAACTTATTTTCTTTTTTTAGCTTTATATGATTATTTTATA
The DNA here is from genome assembly GCA_037055185.1 of Capillidium rhysosporum. NCBI lineage: Eukaryota > Fungi > Entomophthoromycota > Entomophthoromycetes > Entomophthorales > Capillidiaceae > Capillidium > Capillidium rhysosporum. Next base: position 15,885 of record JAWQFY010000033.1, read on the forward strand.
ATTTATATATACTTTTAATAACTTATTTTAAATATATAGTTGTAATTAAATTATTATTATTTTAAAATTTATATTTTTAACTCTTAATATAATATATTTTTATTAATAAGTATATATATAATAGCTATATAGTTATACTTTTATTTAACTTATATAAATTTTATTAAATTAATTGCTTATTAAGATTTTTAAAATTATACTTTAATAATTAATATTAAATTTATGTTATATAAAACTAAAATAATTATAATTAAATAGTATAAAATTAAAATTAAAATAATTTATATTTTAATAATATTGTTTTTTACTTTATATTAATTTTATAAACTTATTAAATAAATCTGAATTATATGTTTTATAGTTTTAATTAATACTTTGATTTTTGCTATTATTAAAATAATTTATTAACTAGATTTAATATTTAACTATTTTTAGTTATTTAAAAAAAAATAATTTAAGTATAAAAACTTTAACTTTATAAGTTAAAATAAACATTCTATTTCAAAAATCTTATTTAAAGGCAAATAAATTATAGCTATATTATTTTAGAATTATTATATAGAGTATAAATATTACTTTTAAAATTGAAATGCATTTTAAATATCAATTTATTAAAAAAAGTAGATTTAGTTTTATATCAGATAATTTTTTTTACTTTTATATTATTAGTAATTATATTACTTATTTTAATATAGTTATAATATAATCAAATCTTATATTTAAAAATTAATTATATAAAAATGTAAGTAAATTTTAATATAAAAGTGTTTACCAACATAAATATTAATATAAGTTATATAAAAATAATAAGCCTTCTTTATTTAACAGTAAGTATACCTCTACTTTTCTATTATATAACAATTTTCTTGATTTAGCTAGTAAAGTTTTTATTGATGCTGCTTAACAAACAGTATATAAAGGGCTTAGTTAGTAAAATGTAAATATAATTAACTTGCTAAGTATAAGTAATTAAATAGAAATTAAGGAAAAATTCTTACTACTACTACTTTAAAACTTATATACTACAAGATTAAAAAAACATTATAAATCTACTAAAGTACCAGCATTTACATCTATTTAAGAAGTAAAAAATGTTTAATATTATTATATTGGTATATATTAGTTAGTACTAAATATATTATTTTAAGATATATATGTTTATTTAGCTGCTAGCTATAATATTTTTATACATTTTATAAATTGCTTTTATATTGTTTTTATTTGGTATTGTAAATATTATTGTTATAAGCCTAGATCTACTACACTCTTCGTTACTGGTTTAAATATTTATAATTTTGATTAAACATTTGATTTATATAATATATATATATAATACATATTTATAAAATATAATAAACTAACCTATTAAATATATTTTATTCTATCTAAATTAACTGTTTAAATGAAGCGAATCCCAGTGTAAAGCTGGTCCTTTCTAATTAATAAATAAATCAATTAGTTAAGCTTTTCATACGTTTTAAAAAGTACATATCGAACTCGTAAAGGTATAGTAATATTAAAATTTTTGGGTTGATAAAACTTTGAAAATAGCAAAAATACTACTTCCAAATGGACGTTTAATTCATCAGAACTTGTTAAAAAAGTATTTACTGAGTGATTTACAGTTGAAAATGGACTTGATGGACTGTTAAACGAGTATTAAAGAGTACAATAAGGCTACAGATATCATACATAAACGAGTATTTTGAGGTTCGATATCCGAAAGACATCAATAAAAATACAAATTTGAATTCAAGCTTCAAAAAAATATTAAACCATTACAAAGATGAAATTCACTACCACCACTTTAATAATTGCCATTATAGTTACTTTGAAAGGTGTGGAGTCGGGTGTAACTCCATTCTTCGCATCTTCGGATTCACCAGCTGAAATGGGTATTAATACGAACCGGTTACCTTTACTAGCTGTAGACGAGGATGTACCAGCTTCGGTTGAACTACCGAAACCGGAAGAACCTAAAAAAGTAGCAATACCTAAACGAAAGCCAAATAAAAGGAAGATGCTTTTATCAAAAATCGAAGGTGAATCTAAAGACGGCGCAGAAATAGCTAATAATAATACTGGAAAAGAAACTAAACCAGTTCCGTCACAAGTAGCTAAAAAAGCGAAGCATGGTGGGTTCTTTGCCAACATCAAAAAGAAGCTCAGTGAGCTTGCAGGCGGGTTTAAACGGATTAAAAAGCCGGATAACGACGCACCAAAAAAAGATGAACCTAAGAAATTACCACCTACTGAAAAAAATCCTGAGCAGGAGTAAATTATTCAAGGGGTGGCAGTCTTAACGATTTAACAAATTAATTATACCAACGACTTAGATGTGATTGTACAATTTATAATAGATACGTCCATTTCTTATAGTAAAACGATTTATTTAAATAAAAGCTTATTTTTTATATATTAATTTTTTAAATACTAGAAATATATCTTTTTCTATAGCTTTTATATTACATGTATTTGTAAAATACACCAAAATCTAAACTTAACTTAACAAAGTTTACTATATTTTATTAAATAAGCATATTTACATTTTTTAAACTATTAAATAAATAAAATAATCCATTATTTTTTTATATAAATTTTAAATATTTATTTATTTAGCTATATATAAGGGGTTAAAATAATAAAATGGGTTTAAAAAATATAGGGCCTAGTTTATTAACTTAAAATAAGTTAGCTAGCTTTAAGATAATTAAACATCTCATTTAACTATAATATTAAAACAGGAAGGTATACATATAAACTAAAGTACTTATTTTTAGTATACAATTTTTACTAAAAATTTAGCTTAATGTTTATTATTTTATAAACCTTTTAAACTATAGTACTAATATAAACTATTAGTTTTAAAGTTACAATATCAAAGTAAAAGTAAATAAAAGTATCTAAATATAATAAATTTTTTATTAGTATAAGTTAGTAAAATAATAAATAAAATTTTAATTAAATAATTTATAATATATATTAAATTTAGCCAGAAGCTGTATTATGCTACTAAATAGTATACTAAAGTAAAAGTTAAAAAATTTAGTATATTTAGCATTTTTTAGCAGCTAAATATAACTATAACTAACTAAAATAGTAAAATTTAATTTACCATTTTAACTTCTATTTTATATTTATTTTTTTATACTACATTTTATTATTAAAAGTATATTTATATTAAAATTTAACTTTTATTTAATTTTTTGTAATTTTTTATATTTATATAATTATTAATATTTTTTTAATTAAAATCTATAGCTAGTTTTTATTATTAAATTTATTTTATTTTACTTTAATTTATTTTTAATTTTTTGATAAAGTTTATAAAAATTTATAGCTTATAGTTATAAATATTAGCTATATAGCTATTTTTAACTTATACTAAATTAGAAATTTTAAAGTTAATTTTTAAAGCTATACTTTAAAAGTATATAAAGTATATAATATATATAATATATTAAAGCTTTTTTTTAGTATATTAAAATATATATTTAATAGATATAATGGTAGTTTTAATATTAAATTTTTAGTAATAATATTTTTAAAATATAAATTTATTTAAAAATTAATTAACTATTTATATAGTAAAAGCTATATTAATAAAGCTAATTTAATAAAACTTATTAAAATTATACAATATATAGCTATAAAGTTATAATTTAAATATTTATAAATTTTAATTTTTAATAATAAAAGATTTTCTAAACTAACTTAATATAAATATTATTTAATTAATAAATTAATAACAAATATATAAATATATATAAAGTAGTATAAAATATAACTTATTTAATAAATATAAGCTATAATAAAAAAATAAAAGTATATAAAAAGTTTAAATTTTTATATATTATAGTAATATTAATAAATAGATTAATAATTTTTATAACTTTAATAAATATAATTAACTTAAATTATTTTTACTAAAGTTTATATTTTTAATACTTTTTAAGCTTAGTTTTTACTTAACTATTAAATATTATTTTAATAATATAAGTAAAATAATATATAAAGTAGAATATATTTAATAAAGTAATATAGTTATATATTTATTTATAAAATTTAAGCTATAATACATGTATATTAATACTAATATAAATATTACCATATTAAAATTTTAAAGTATATAGTTAATAATAATAATATAAGATAGTATACTATTTAAACTTTTAATTTTTTAGATTTAGTAATTTATAAAACTTGAAATTTAATTATTATATAATTTATTATTACTAGTAAAATTTAATAAAGTTTAAATTTATAAAATTTCAATAAATTTAAATTAATTAAAATGTTATACAATAGTTTTAATAAAATTTCTTTAAAATTTTACATAAAATAAACTATTAATCAACTATTAACTAATTTATAATAATAGTTATTTTTTATAAATTAGATAATAAGCTAGTTTACAACATTTTAATTTTAGCCAGTTTTACTATTAAACTAAACTAAATTGAAAATTTACTTTAAATAAATTTATTAGTAAAATTAGTTTATTTAATATAAAATTATATAGTTTAGTTTAAAATAATTTTTATACTAGCTATTACTTTAAACTTTTTAAAAGGATTCTTATTAATTTTAAATTTTATTAGTTAATTGTAAATAAATATTTAATCTTGCAAAAATGATTATATAAATTTAATTTAATTTTTTAAAACTTTATACATTATTTTTATTTTTATTTTATGTTATCCAAAATTTGGTTGTACATTACAAAAAAATTCAATCAATTGTTTAAATATCTGTTCTACAAAAGCTAATAACTTAAAATACTTGAATTTAAATTTAATATATTCTAAGCTTTACTTTATTTTTAAAAACTAGTTCAGTACTAAGCTCTGAAATATTGAAATGATTTGATACTTTGTATGGGCGGATGTGTCAAAGCAAAGTACCTAATCAAATCAAAGGTAAGCTACCTTGTCTCACTTTACACTTACGAGTATAAACGCCATTAACACACCGTTTTATTTTAATCGGATAACTCTCCTATCTATTTAAAATTGTACTCTTAGCTTTTCTTTCACTTAATTATTCTGATTTTGCTCTAGAAATAGCACACACGAATAATAGCTGTTTTGTTAGTACAACCAACTTTGCTTTACATACATAGTTACATTAAAGGTGATGTAAAAATTCTATATAATTAAAGCATTGATTAATTCACTAAAATACGGTACGCTGTATTTTTGACATTCTAACAACCAGTAGGTAAGTATAGTAAAAATACAAATACTTTATAATTTATAACAAAGGTATCTAAATCTATCACGTTTGAACGTTTTTTAGATCTGTTCTATATAGCTGCTTTGAGCGGTGTAGAGTCGGGTACAGAACCCTTCTTCGTATCACCGTATACGGTAGTTGATATTATTAGCAAAGCAGACATATTACTTGTACCAACCTTTGTAAAAATAATAAAGGATAATAGCATAAAAGTATTTAAACTGCAGTTAAATTTAACTCAGCTAAAAGGATCCCAAAAACTGGTATTACGAAACCAATTATAAACAGAATAAATATACTCAGAACTGAGTATATAATATACTACAATGTATTGGTAATTATGTTAGTATACAGCAGGTTGACATGAATGAAATATTAGTTACTAATGATGAAGTACAATTATCCTTAGTTGCAATCGAAATCTTATTAGAAAGGTATGCCGGTAAACCAATATATTTTAATAGAATAACAATGTTAGCTTGTGTACACTAATTTCTTTAAAATATGAAGCATTATAACCTTATTCTACCTTATTTTTATGCTTTATATTTAGAAGTAGGCTTAAGCCTATACTTGAATTCTTTATTTTTTTAATATATTATAAATAGATACTATTCATAATTTATAAAGGTGTATATTTACATACTTTTTAAAAAAATCAAAAGTTAATATAATAGTACTGTTAAGTTTCAAAAATATAGTTATATAGCCTGATCCATACTACATATACAGTTTTCAAAATTCTAGTAAACAATTGTATTTTTGAGTTTATAGAGACATTTGATCATTTATTATACCTAAAATTTTAACAGTTCTAATTTAAAACATTAACGTATATTCAATTTATAAAGTTAATGTATATTAGAATATACTGGTTTACTTTATATATATTCAAAATATTGATTACTGTAAAGTTTCGATTTTGAATTTAAATAATAAAAAGGTACTTTACAAAAAAAAGCAAGGTCGAAACTTGGAAAAAAAGAGTTGGAATGAAATCGAAAAAATTGGAATGTAAACTTAAACTTTTCCACACTAAAAAGGAAGAATTGGAATTAAAAATTTTGGCCTTGCAGCGTATTAAGTATATATCCAACAGTTCCAACTTCTAACTCTAATATATTCCTTATACAATAAATACATATATTTTTATATTGTAAAGAACCTATTAATAATCTGGATGGAGTTTATTTGCTTATATAGATGTATTTATTTCCAACTTTATAAATCAACTTTTAATTTGAATTAAGCAGACACAGAAGATAAATGACGCAATAAGAACTTAAAAATGAATTTTCATCTACTACAATTAGTAGTTATAACCCTAGCCTCTACAGAAAATGTATATCGTTAACGAACTAGATATCACCTACTTCAAACCAACAATCAAGTAGGTGTGGAAGGGATATCTCTTGTAACTGTGGTGAGGTACATTGTAGGGTTAGCCTTAAATTCGAACCGCCGATAAAAACATTAACTAATTTTTACTTCTGAATTGGTATTAACGCCATATATTTTAAAAAGAGAACGCAAATAAGTTGCAAAAGCGGCTAGACATTAGCAATTTTATTACCACTACATATCTCTATCTATTACTACTTTTGTTATCCACGAAGTAGGAAAATAATATTACCAAGCTATGTCGTATGCAAAATGTCATACTATTTATCACAATTAAGTCTTGTATACTATTTCAATAAAAAGGTTAAAAACATAGGTACCTACCGTGATTTACAATAAAATGTTGTATACAAAAATATCAAAAACTAAAGTTTGGTTTTGTTTATTAATCTTTAATAATTATCTTTCTTTGTTAATTAGAAAACAAACCCTTAATAACTTATACCTTAGTTTTACTAAGATATAGTTTATGTATAACTCTTATTAAAAATCTGATTTGTCACAACTTTAAAAATAGCTATTTAAAGTGTAATGTAACTTTTATAGAAACTTCATTTTCCTGTCATTACAATCTACCGCCTAAAAAACCTACCTTTATATCTCGAATTATTCGTACACAAATTCGAAGAAAACCAGTATATATTTCTTAAGAACTTTAAAATTTTAGAACCTAAAAATACATAATAAATATTTATTATATACCGCAGTATTTCAGTAAGCTATTAAAGGATAGACCGACGTAAATAAGCATATATTTTAAAGATCTTGGAGAGGGTACCTTAAAGTTTACAAAGAAAACTAGGGTATTTTAAGCTTAGCCTAAATAGCTAGGGTGGGGAAGTGGGGATGGCAAGAGCAAGTGTGTAGTTAGAAGAATCTTCCAGTTCCGAATATAGTTTTGTTGAGCGCATCACGTAGGTCATCCACACTAAAAAAACAACGTAACCAGGTTAGTTAAAAATATATTTAAGTAAATTACCTGAATATCGTTTGTATTTCAACTGGAAGGTCCTTAAGTTGGTTTATTTCTTGAGTTCGGTGTTTGTGGGCCTGCTGTAAAAGTAAATTAATGGTTTGAATAACCTTGTAAGAGGTATCGGAGGCTATGGTGGGATTGAGGTCGAGCCCTGGACTTTGATAGTTGATATCGACGGAAGGTTCCTTCACCAGATCATCCAACGAAGCGGAGTCAGCAGAATTCGACTCTTTCGATTGGGTAGGGTTGGGAATACCCTTAAGTGCGATGTACCTAGTTTCAACCTTCGCTTTATTTTTGGAACCTAGAACAAAGTTGACAAGGGCGCTAGGTTGGTAGGAACGCAAGGAACGGGTGTTAAGTTGGTCACATTGCGAGTCCCAGTTGTAGTGCAAAACTACCCCGTAGTGCTCCGGTTCACCCATCGGGATGATCTGCCTCTCGTCGTATGGTGTAAGGTAGTAGTCACCGAGTTGGATTTTGAGTAGTCGTTCTAAAGGGATCCGAGTGAACTGTATAACTTTTTCTAACCCGTAGTGGAAAGAGCATACGTATACGGATTTTGTGGTCAGTAGCATGACCTTCTCCTCCAACTTCGTGTGGTATATTCGGTTAAGTTTGACCGGGGACAGTAAGGTCCAACCGTGTATTAAAAACTCGTCTTCCAGTAGCACGATACCAGCGCTTACTTCAACCGCGCTGGCACGCACTTTCTGTAGCCTATCCTCAATACCGGGTTCAGTGGCTATGTGAGTCTCAGCAACTTCTTTAAACTTATCCAGGCGGTGATGACCCTGCAGGTAGTCAAGTACAGCTTGGGTAAAGAAATCTCGAAAAGCGTTGATATAGAAACGGGAAAGCGAGTTGGTGGCGTCATTGAACATACCTTGGAAATTACGTTTACCGGTACGAGTAAAATCGCCCTTAAGTGCCGAGGTACCAGCATAAGCTAATGATAACGAGTCACCGTTATTAGCCCAAATATCGTTAAATAACCTTTCAAATTCTTCGTGGTACGATATACCTTTATCAGGGTGCTCCTGTATACCCAGTCGGAATAACTGTATATTGACCAAGTACCTTGCGAAGGCGGATTGAACGACGTTGGTACGATCTAAGCAGTCCATACAATTAGTACGAAATACACCTAACTGGTCTGCTAATGAGGCGTCAGTGTTGACATCCTTCCAAAAGTAGCTCACTTCAGTTAATCCATTGTCGAGCTGATCAATTAACTTATTAATATTTTCGTAGCGCATACCTTTCGTTTCTTGATGAAAGTCGAATTCTACCATCTGGAGTCCTTCGAGATGGTTAGATTTCTCTTTGGCGGTGTGTAAGTAGTTTCTGTAGGCCGAACCTACGATGAACTCTCTACCTATGTGCTCCACTAAATTTACCAGGTAGATCTTGTCGCCGTACGCCTTCTTCAACAAATTCTGGTGCTTAAGGAATGCATCTAAATTCTCGATACCCGTTCGCTCAAGTACAGGGATGGGTTTTAACGAGTAGGGAGACTGTGACCAAAACAGTGGTATGGAGCCTCGGATTTGAACGAATGAGCAACGATGATGGGATCTGTCTCGTTCCACTTCCAATATTTGCTCGGTCTCGGCAAAATTAGCCACAAATCCAGATTCGTTGACACCTCTACGTTGGTATCGCATACCTAGCCTATTGATTTCACGTCGGGATATTATGGACATAGTGAACTCCACGTTTTCAATCTTACACCGTTCAGTTTGTACGTAACCTTGAACTACTGGTAAGATCCAATGGTGGAGCTCCAACTCTATCAATTTCTTTTGTAGATTTCGATTCCACCAAAATCTAGTGTTCATAGTTTTCCAAAAAGGATTGTCGCTAGGTATACGCTCTTGACTTTGGTAAGAATTGGTCAAATCAAAGTCGTAAGAAGTGTACATAGAGCCTTCCGAGCCGAATAACTTGTAGATCTCCTGTTTAATTCGAGCTTCAAGCAATTCATCTTCTGATTTTGAAGTTTTGCGTGAATGACTGGTTTTGCTGAAATTTTCCTCTTTTTCTGGTTTAAAACCTACATCCTTAGGGATGGAGGTAGCAAATTCAGGCGAGTTGTTGGTTTGGTAAGTTACATCACTTCCTTTTGAGTCAACTGAGGTAATTATGGATACATTCTCTTCGACAGCTAAGTTATTTAGGTTTATGTCCAACAAATCTTAAAAACAATCAATAAATATGATACAAAACTGTTACTTTTTGATGGGTCTTCGTTCTCTTCTTTAGCTTCAACAGTTGAAATATTTTGGTAATCTTTGGAAGAAGTTTGCATAGCAGCCTTTAACCTATCAAATAGATTTGGTGTAGGATACCTTGGGGTTTCAGAAGCATCATCGTTAGCGATTGGAAGTTCAGTTGATGGGCTAAGATCCTAACATATATACTTAACTTAACTTATAGAATTATAGTATACCTCTTCCATAGCTAAAACAGCAAGTGTATAATCAAACGGTAAAAGTTGAGCTCGTGTAGTATGGTAAACATTTTTGCCCATTATTTTCCCGACTAGCTCATGGCTATGTAAAACAATCAAATGCCATCCTATAACCCATTTTAATAAAAAAATTACTATTAATTTTAACCTGTTAGTAGTTTTAAGAAGCCTAAAATTCCAAATACACGGCACCTTCGATAGGGCTCAGTTGGTATAAATTCATCTTATTAAATTAGAAAATTTTAGTAAATAAAGATTTGTAAAAATAGTATAACAAAAGTGCATTTAAAAATAATGATTTACCTATTTCCACCATCGGATCTTTGTTAAAAGGGACTTTTAATATCTTTCCATTAATAAAAAGCTCCTCCTTAGAGTCGGAATCTAATTTACCACTCTGATTTGAGACGTGTACCGCAATTTTAGGTTGGCTTGGCAAAATCTTGATACTGTTTTGACTTAATTTATAAGAAATTGCTTGTTTGGTAGAGTTTTCCACGTAGGTTAAATTATTTTCATAGTCTGGGTCGGTATCTTCGTTTACTTTTATTAAATAGAACGCTTCGATAGTTATGTATATATCGATACAGCTATGCGGTAGCTGATTATACTTGAGTACCATTTGAGAAAGTTTTTGAAACTAAAGTACATAGCTACAAATTTTGGATTTTTTCACTTAAATTTTGATGCACAATATGCAGTTTTTTATTACTTAATCTGGAAGTAATTGATAAGCCCACCTAAAAATTACAAAATATTGTCTTCCAGTTACCAAATTAACTTAAATAATCATCAAAACGTTCGAATACAACCAATAGATTAGCATTTATATTAACCATATTATTATGTACCTAAATAAAAAAGTTAATTTTAAAAACATGTCTCCTTTTCATTTAAATAGTAAATGATTGCTTGTATAGCATTTTAATTTTGATACTAAATTTATGTTATAAAAGATTTTGATTTTCTGATATTGTGGATATTTAGCTAAAATAGAAAGTAAATACAAACTATTCTTGAAAACTAAAGGCTTAAACTTAGATAAAATTAGTTGCATTATTTATTTCTGTCTAACAATACATAATATATGGATTTAAAAAGATATTAAATTTTGGAATTAGTATCAAAAATAAAAATCTATAACTTTAGCTAATAATGAAAACTAGCATTTTTACGCAAATTTTATCTGCAAAAACTTAGCTACAATTTATTTAACTTCGAATTAATTAACTTCACTTCTGGAATTAAAGTTTGAAGTTGTAACGTTAAAAAAAGTGGAAAAAATACTCGATATTCTCCATGTCATTCCTAACCGATGTCGAGACTTTAACTCGTAATAATGAAGTAAGATTTGTGGTGTTAACTGTTTTTTTATATTTAACTTTTTAGTCTATAATCCGTTTGAGTTGTTCTACCAAGAATTGGGATACCAATATCGAGGAAATAAGTAGGTACATAGAAACGTTTAAATTTATAGATGGGATCGAAAAAATAAACGATAAAGTTCTTTTATCGGACAAAAAGTTAGGCTTAGCTTCAAAAGTGCTTTTATACAAGGCTATAGTCTCGTTTATTAATAATTTGTATCCTACTACTGAGGTTGAAGATATTAATAAAGCTATTAAATTTGAGTACAATCAGTATGGAAAACCCAGATTAAGCAATGTAAGTATTAACATATTTACATAATTATGATTAAAACTTAGTTCTTTTTTAAAACTTTTAGTAAGATGGAAGGATTCCAATTTAATTTATCTCACTCTGGTGATTTTGTCTTTTTGGTAGCTGGATTTACTGGCGAGGTTGGAGTAGACGTCATGAAAATATGCATCCCAAATCAAAACGAAACGGCTACCGAATTCATTTCTTGGTTTAAAGATGAAGTAAACTTTTTAGGAGGATTTTAACTAATATATTAGTTATCAGACATTGAATATCGTTCTATTGAAGAAGCCAATAACCACTCCACTTTAGAATATAACCAATTGAATCGGTTTATGGAAATATGGTGTCTTAAAGAATCTATTATCAAAGCCTTAGGCGTTGGTTTAAGCTGCCCGATCCCTCTTAGAAATTTAAGTTTCAATCTCAAAAAAGTTCCCTTCACTGTCCCAGCTTTTAAAGTACTCTTATTAAAATTTTATATTCTAAAAACTTAGGATGATTATGGCTCGATACCTATTTTAATTGATAGTTTCACCGCAATCGGAGGCGATCATTCCTTCAATGGCTGGCGTTTCGAAATTTCTTATTTAGATTTGAACCATTGCTGTTGTTTAGCATATAGTAGCTCCATTTTATTGCCTTTAAAGCCAGTTCGGATAGTTGATATACAAGATTTAATATGATATAGTTCGTTGTGCTTGTAATCGTTCTATAATAAAATTATAAATTATATTCTACAACTATATGCTTAAACTTATTAATAAAAGCTTTTTATAGATATATAGTATTAGTGATTTGTAATCACTTTATATACTTAAAATATATTTAAAAAGATGATTTAATGCAAGCTAACTAAAATATAAAAAGACTACATAGCTTAAAACTTATACTATTCTATGTTAAATAGTTTATCTAAAATTAAGAACTATATTACACCTTCACTATATTCAATTATTTTTAGTAATCATAACTATGTTAACAAATTTATAAAATATCTTAGATATTTACAAAATTTATTGTCTCAAGTAAACTAGGAGTAGATATACAATAGTAGCAAAAAAGAAATAGTAAACATCATAGTATCTTGTCAAGGCTTAATTTGTAATAATTATAAAATAAACCCATTATTTATTTAACAATTACTAAAAAATACTTAATAATATAATTTACAAAGCTTTTATACTATTTAATATTAGTATAATGTATTACAAATCTTTTATTAGTTATATTTTTAAAAGAATTTAATATTTGTAAAGTTATAATTATTTTATAATACAAATTATTAATTTTTTTCCAAAAAATAGTTTTAAAAATAAACTAATATTTTATATTAAAATAAAAAAATTAATATCATTTTTAAGAAGTTATAAAATTTAAATCTTATGTTAAAAAATGCTTATCTTTTTAAAATAAAATTTATAAAAGTTAGAAAATGGTTACTATTAACTAAAAGTATAAATATAAAGTTAATAAATATTAAAATAATTTATACTATATATATTTAAAATATTTATAATAAATAAAACTAGTTTTATATATAGCTATATATTAAAATATCTTATTAATTTTTTAATTAAATATTTTAAAAAATTCCAAATAAAAATAAGTAAGTAAATATATATTTTTATAAACTTATTATAAAATTATTAATATTTGAGTTATTTTATATAATATTAAATATATATTTAGCCTAAATTTTTTATTTTTTATTTTTTAACCAGTTTTAATAAAACTTTATTTTAATATTTTATAAAATTAAAAAACTATTTAATTTTATTTATAATAAAGTTTTATTTTAGCTTAGCTAAAAAAAATAATTATTTAGCTTTATACTTTTTTTATTTAAGAAAAAAGAAAAAAATAACTTTAAATATTAAATAAAAAGCTAAATAATAGCTTATTTTATATAATAAATTAAGTTAAGCTAACATTTTAAGTTTTTTTAAATTTTAAAGCAATATTATAAAGTTATATTTTAAAATAATATATTTTTTTAATAATATTTAAATATATTTTAATATATATAAACAAATATATATCTATATATTATCTTTAGCCAATTTTATTAGCTTAATTTTTTTATTAAATTATTAAATTAAAATTAGCTATTTTTAAAAATAGGTAATTATTTATGTGTATTAAATTAATTTTATAGTTTTTTTAAATATTAAGTAATTTTTAAAACTAATATAAATTATAATTAGCTATATAATTAAATACTTATAGCTATAAGCTATACTTTTTATAATTTAAATCAAGTTAATTATATTTTATTTTCAGCTTAAAAATTAAATATATTTTTAATATTTTATAAGTTAAATACTTATTTATTTTAAAAAATTATTATATAAATCTAATTAATATTTTTTAAATAATTAGTATACTTTTAATATATGTTTTTTCTTTATTTTAATTTTTAGCTAGTTTTAATAATACTTTATAGTATAAAAAATTTATTATTATATTTATTTAAAATTTTTTAACAAAGCTAAAAAAAATAAAAATCTATACTTTATAATATTATATATTATATAGTTTTTTTTAAGTTTTACTTAGTAAAAAAGATAATTATTAAAATTCTTAAAAAAGTTTAAATTAAACTTACTTTATTTATTAAATTAACTTTTTATAAACAAAATTTAAAATTTTAGTTAAAATATAACTTTATTATATTAGCTTAATTAACTAATTAAAATATTTAATTGTTTTAAATAAAACTTTTAATATTATTAAAATAATTTTTATTTTAGATTTATTTATAATAATTAAAAAATAAATAGTATTAACTTTAATATACTATACTAAATACCTAATAAAATATTTTCTAATTTAAGTAGTTATATTAATTATTTTTTATAAATAAACTAAATATTAATATATATTATTATAATAGTGATAAAAAGTAGTTTATAAGAGAATAATAAAGAGTAAATATTACATATATATATATATTTTGTTTTAAAAATAGTAGTTTTAAGTATGCTTAAAATGATATCAAAAATTAAATAGAATAATGTTTTTATTAAAAGCATTCTTATATTAGACATTATAATTATTTTTTATTACTATAATAAATTATAATTTTTTAAAAATATTTAATTAATTATATTCTGTTGTTATAAGGTAAGTTTCTTGATAAAGTTAAGATAAAGAGAACTAATTTTATCTTTAAGTTTGTTTCTTTATATATATAGTAAAAAATAAATAATATTCATACAAAGAACAATATTATAGTTAATATATAAAGCTGTTTGTTATACAATAGCTTTATACTTCATATACATTACCTTCTATTCAACCTGTTTATATTGTTTCTTCGTAGTTACAATGCGATTATAATTTCTTCTGAGGATTTCATTCTAGAGCAAAAAAAATGTAATTGATTTTTAAAGTAATGTTAAACATTAGAACCATGACAATATGCCTTAAAATAAAGTAGTATATCTTCCTTATTAAAAGCCTACAAATTTTACTGTAAAATTTATCATTATATTTAAGAAACATTATAGCTATTATAAAAATTTATAAATCTTAATCAATAAAATATAAATAATGATAAAAAATTTATATAAGTTATTTAAAAAACATGGTTATAAGCAAGGTAAAACTCAAAATCTTTTCTGAGAAGGATCGATGAAACCACCAGGACCGGGGTTATTGTAAGAAGGGGGCTGGCCGTACTGGCCTTGGTTAGGACCGGATGGGGGGTAATTACCTTGTGGAGCTCCGTAACCACCTTGAGCTTGGGGAGGCTGAGGGGCGCCATATCCCGTGTTAGCTTGTGGGCCTCCGAAGCCACCTTGAGGTTGGGGAGGCTGGTTATAGCCAGAGTTATAAGAAGTTTGAGGTTGGCCGTAAGGTGTCTTCTGATCAGTTCCAAAGCTGGGGTTATATCCACCAGCCGGTGGGGGCGGGTTAGAGCCATATTGGTTCCCACCGTATCCAGGTTGGTTGCCGCCATATGATTGGTTCCCACCGTAGCCTCCTTGGTTACCACCGTAAGATTGGTTGTTACCATAACTACCTCCTTGGTTACCTCCATAACCACCCTGATTAGCACCCTGGCTACCACCCTGGCTACCCCCAGGACCATACTGTTCATCAACTAACTTCATAGCGTTAGCAGCGGCCTCGGCGGCTACTGCATCCCTGCTCTGTTCGATGTCACGCTTACCACCTCCCATTCCCATAAATCCGGGACCAGAGTTCTGTTTGTTAAACATCTTTACAGCTTGGGCCATAGCTATACCAGCTACCATTTTCTTCATAAACCCGTAGCTTACTTGTTTACCCTGCTTACGTTGATGATT
Organism: Capillidium rhysosporum; assembly: GCA_037055185.1. Taxonomy (NCBI): domain Eukaryota; kingdom Fungi; phylum Entomophthoromycota; class Entomophthoromycetes; order Entomophthorales; family Capillidiaceae; genus Capillidium; species Capillidium rhysosporum. The sequence goes on from JAWQFY010000033.1 coordinate 31,945, forward strand.
TTGGTAGTAAGACATGGCAGCATAACCAGCGGCACCTGAAATCAAGGTCGTTGTCCAACTTGTACCACCTCCACCCTAAAACAGTTAGCTTAAATGCAAAAAAATAATAAGTACTCTTGAGGTGACTTCTGTCTGTTCAAACATCTCGCGTGATTTGTTGGTATCGATGTTAACTTGCATATTTTGTGCCTAAAAATATTTAATATTACTAATTTTAGTTTTTTTTACTTGGCTAAAAGCGTTTTGAAGGTTCATGCTTGAACCAATATCCCTTTCACCACCACTTAATTGTTGGGCTATTTCCCATGGTTCAGCATTTGGATTGATACTATCGATATCGAACTCATTGTCAAAATCATTATTGAAGGAGTTAGATCCGGGATTATTATATCCTTGGTTACCGTAACCTCCCTGTTGGTAGTTATTGTTATACATTATGGTTAACTAAACAAATTTATTAATAAAAATAAAATAGTAGAGTTAAAAATAAGACTTTATAAATATTAAAATCATAAACATGCAATTTAGAAAATTGGGCTTGGTTATTACGTTGAAAAGTGTTGAATACTTACGTTGTCAATAGTTAAAGCTTTATTTTCTATAAGAGCGGACTCTATAGCTATTTATACCTTTTTTATGACCTAATACAGTGACGTTTAAAAGTTTATAGATCTAAGAATGATATATTTCTCGGTTTAATTAAATAAAAGGTATAGATTTATCTATGTTCTGGCAATTCCATTTGCCATATCGGTATAAGCGGTAATTTAAATCGGGATTATTTTATCTTTCCTTGTTAAGCGGGGGATTTATTGTAGGAACTTCCAATTATAACTTAGCAAGCCTTTGTATGATTAGACTTTTAAAATCTCAAATATTATGCAGATGTAATAGTTTGGCAGATAGTTACAAACATCCAGTAAAACATATCCAAACATTATAAAGTTTGGAAAAGTTTGGAAATTCACCAATTATTTTACTCATGATTGATTGAGCATGTTGAGCCTTATTGAAACAAACTCTCTAGAACAATTTGCCGGGATTTAAATTGATTTTTAGCTATAGTTATTCAATAGCCTAGTTAGCAGATTCCAATACTGTACTAATAAAGAACTTGAAGTATTACAGTTAGAGCTAGGATTTAAATTTCTATTAAAAAATTAAGTATTACAGTAAACAAATAAATTTTATCTAAACAAAATTGTTAAATTTTTTAGTTATTCAAACTTTTTTTAATTTTTGAAAAAAATGAAAATATAGATAACTATGAAAAAGTTTTAATAAGCCATATATTTAATAATAATGAAAATAATTAGATAATTAATAATAATTACTAAATTTAATATTAACTAATTTATTTATTTTAAGATTTACAATAACTTAAAAATATCTAAAAAATAATTAGCTTAAGTTTAAATTTTATTTCTAAAATTTATTTTTTAGTAAGTATAGAATAAAAAAGTAAAAGATTTATAAATTATATTTAAAATAGTAAAAAAAAGTAGCTATCTTAAAATTTAAACTTAAAACTTTTTTATATAAAACTAAAATTAAAATTTAGATCTTAAGTTTAAATATTAATTAATTTAAATAAATTTATAACTTTATAATTTTTATTAAATAATTTAGCTTAAATATTTTTATAATAATCATAAATAAATAAAAATTAAGCCTAATTTTTAAAATAATTTATTATAAAAATGCTTTACAATAATTAATAATTAATAATATTATTATAATTATTTATATTGTATAAAAAATATATTATTTAAAATTTATAAAAAATTTAATATTAAAAAGTTAGAAAATAAATTATAATATTATATTTTTTTAAATATAAGTTTTATTATATAAGTTAGTACTTTAACTTAGTTATACTTTAGAATTTTAAAAATAAACTTTAAAAAATAAATAAAAAGTTTATTAAAAAAGTTATTTAATAAATAAGTTTATAGTAAGTATTATTTTAAAGATATATTAAATTATTAGCAAATTATTTAATATATTTTTAACTTTATTATAATTATATTTTAAAATTTAATAGTATATATATATATATTAATTTAATAAAATAGTTTAAAAGTTATATATATAATAAAAGCTAATATTAATAAATTTTAAAATAATATCTTTTTTAAAATTAAATAATTTTAATATTTTATAATAAAAGTATTTATTATTAATGTTTATTAAAATATAAATTTTATTAATATAAATAAAGTTTAGTTTTCTAAAAAAATTATATTAAAAATAAGCTAAAATTAGTAAAAATTAATATTTTTAAATATAAAAAATCATATTTAATATTGTAATACTAATATATATAAATAATTAATCTTCTTTTTTAAAATAATTTAAAATTTTATTTTTATATTAACTATATATAAAAATTATTAAAAAAAATATAAAATATAAAATATAAAAATTATTAAAAAGTATATAAAATACTTAACTAAATTAAATATACTTTTATTATTATTATTTAAATAATTTAAAGTTAATTATAATAAAAAAGCTAATGAATGCAAAAATTATATAAAAGTTTTTAAAAATTACTTTATTATTATTTTTATATAACTTTTTTTATTATATTTACTTTTATTTAATACTTTTTATTTTATAAAAAATAATATATTTATAAGTTTAGATTTTGTAATTTAATAAAAATAAATAAATACTAAATTTATATTAAAGTTTTTTTTATAATTGAATAGCTTTTAAATTATATAACTAATAAAAAAATAATATTATAAATTTTTATATAATTTATTTTATAATAGTTTTTACTATATAATAAGTAAACAATATTTAAATTAAACTGCTAAAAATAAATATTATTATTAAATTTAAATTTTTTAAAAGTTTTTATTTATAAAAATATAAAAATAAATAAATTATTTATTTTAACTTTTTATTAAATATATTAAAATTTTAACTAAAAATAAATAAATTAAACTTAATAAACTAATTTTTATAATATACTAAGTATTTTACTATTTTACTAATAATATTAGTTTGTTTCTATAATACTAAATTTTTTATTTTAGAAAATACTTTACTATTATAAATAATTCAAAAATAGCTATATAAAAAATTATTATTTTTAATAAAGTAGAAAATTTAAGTTTTTTATTTTGCTACTATTTAAGTATATTTTTAAAATTAAATTTTAGCTTTTTAAAGTATTATTTTAAAATTATTTTACTTAAAATATTAGTTTTTTATTAAGCTATTTTTTTTTAAAATGAAATTTTAATAAATATTAAATAACTGTAATTACTTTACTTATTATTTTATTATAAAATCTATAAACTTTTAAAAAAAACTAAAATGCAAATTAATTTTATTAGTAGCTATCTTTATTTTATTAAAACTATACTTATTTATTAAGATTTAATATAATAGCAATAATATATATTTTTATATTTAAGTATATAGTATATTTTTTAAATTTTATAATTGAAATATTAATTACATTTTTTATAAATTGTAATAAAAAATCTTTAAAATTATTTTAAAGTTTATTTAATATTTATTTTAAATAAAAAAGCAGTTTAAATACTTAATTTATAATTAGTTTTTTAATTTTTAATATTTTTAAACTTATATAATTAAATTATTTAAGTATAGGTTTAATTTTTTTAATAATATTTATTTAATATTAGTTAAAATAAAATTCTTATTAGTTTTTTATATATTAATAATAGTTAATATTAATATTAATATATTATATTAATTATAAATAAATTTTATTATTTTATAAGTAAATTTTTATCTAATTTTAATAATTAATTTAATTATTTTTTAGCTAAATAATAATTTAGTTTAGATTTTATAGAATTTTCTATATTTTGAAAATATTTAATAATGTTAATTACTAGTTGAAATTTTAAAATAATTAACTATATTTTATTATTTTGTTTTTTTTATTTAGTTTATTTACTTTTTTTTTCTTATAATTTATTTATTTTAGTTAGTATATTAAACTTTAATTTAGCTAAAAAATCTTATATAGCAAAATTTAATTTATAGTTTAAATACTAAATATATTAATTAAATTAGTTAAAAAAATATTATATTTAATAAAGTTATTTTGTAATTATTTTATAAAAATTATATTTAAACTAAAATTATTATAAATTATATTAAAAATTTTATTTTTATATTAAAATATTATAAAGTTTTAAAATATAAATATATATTTTAAAAAATACCTAAATAGTTACTATTAAACCTATAAATAGCTAATAAAAATATTTAAAAAAATTAATATATAGTTATTAAATAGTAAATAATTATAAAAAATAAAATAAATGTTAAAAAAGTCTAATAATCTAATATTAAAAATACTTTTTCTAAATAATTTAATAAAAGCTTTTTAATAATTTTTTTTTACTTTAAATGTTATTTTAAAAGATAAATTATTATTTATAATAAAATTTTAAACTTTTTTACTAATTTTTTTAAAATACTTTTAAATAAGTTTAAGTATAGTATACAAAATTACTATTAAAACTTTTATAAGTAAAGTGCTTTTTTTATAATAAATTTAATAATAATTTACTTTATTTTTAATTTCTACTCTATTACAATAAAACTAAATAATACTTTTATTTTAGATTTAAAAGTGAAAATATTTAATAAACTTAATATTAAATAATTTAACTTAACTTTATTAAGTAAATTTTAAAATTACATTATATAAATATTTTTACTATTATCTATTTTTTTATAATTTAAAAAATAAAAATGTATTTTTTACTATAAAATTTTATATTTATACTTATTATAAAATGATTTTAAAAATAGGCTACTTAATTTAAAAGCTTGAATAAAAGCTTAAATGATTAATATATTTTTAAAATTAAAGTATTTAAATAAATTTTAATTTTAAATTAGAGTAATTTAATCTAGAATAAACTATTTTAACTACAAATTAGAATATTTTAATTTTTTAAGCTACTTATAAATTAAATTAACTTTTCTAATACTAATAACTACTTTTTTTTAAAATATATAAGTTGGCTTTTTTTATTATTTTTTAATTATTAAACTTTATCTATTGTTTTACTTATTTTTTAGTTACAAATTTTTTATTTTAAAATATTTGCAGTACTTTTAAGCTAGGACATATTTTAAAAAATAATAGAATTTATTTTAACTTGCATATTTAATCCTAAAACTATTTTCTAAAAAAAATATTTTTTATATCAAATATTTTTAGAGGTTTATATTTTTTATTTTTATATTAGCTATAAAATATAATTATATAAAGCAGTAGCACTATTAAGCTTTAAATAAGAAAGATAAGAGGTTTTAAACCTAAAACTTAGAAATATATATAAAATATATTAAATTTTCAAGCTATAATTAAATCAAAACAAAAAAGTAGAGTTTCAAAACTTTCTTTCCAATCTACCACAATAAAAATGTAAATTCTAAGTTTTTTAAGTAATAAATATTTTAATTCCCTATACAAGTTAACTTTAAGCAAGTTAAATTTAAAATAAACTATAACTACTTAAAAATAGCAACACAATAACAATAAACTTACAAAAGTATGAAATAGTATCAAAATCATATCCAGATATCCACCATTTATAGCTAATAAATTTTATTTGTTCATATACCAACATCCATAGATCTGCCGAATATGATTCTATATATAATATAAATATATCTAGCTGTGATATAGAAATACGTATGCGCTTTATTTGTAAAATTTACTGAATAATAAGTATTTAAATTCTTTTACTGTCATTTTCTTATATATTTAGTATAGTTAAATATTTTTAATAGTACATTTTAATAAACTGCTGTGTATTTATCGCTGTGATTATTTTAGCTTTTATATATTTGTTTGCTTTAATATGAAAGCGTAAAAGTCATCTGATTATTTGTTTTAATTTTTTTGAAGGTATAAATATAGGTACTGTAGTTAGTTTATATGATCATGTCACTAATATACAAGCGGTATTTATCATATTAGGTCTCTTTGTTGCCTTAATCCTTACAATTATACAATTGTTATTCTCACTGCTGCACTAAGGAGTTTAATCCTCATAAGTCTTGTACAATTATTTTCTCCTGTTAAACTTTCGATTTCACTGTAGTAACTAAATAAGCTATTTAGTATTTGGGCTTCGTAGTAGTTGATACTCATATACAAGGTCTACGTTTAACCTTAACAAATACGTTATGGCATCTATTGAGCTCTATTTTGATTTACTCAACCACTTAACTATTTTTTAAATAATGAGTGGAGGCTTAAGTGCTGATTAAATATCTAATATAGTAATTTAAATTTTTACATTATACAAGTTTATTTATAAAATAAAGTGAAAATTATATTAATTAACGCTATATGTTATTCTTTTTTGTGATATAAATAAAATTACATAGTATCTGTGAGATATCTATAGGTTGCTAAAATCCTTTGGAACTTTAGCTTCTTTAAGTAATTTTTTTTATTTTGATATTCATTTCACAATGCTATATTGATGCTTGGTTTTAAAAACTATATAGCATACTTTCTATAAATATCAATACAAAATTTATGTTTTTAAGCTACTGTAATGTATTCATAGATCTAGACAAAATTATAAAGCTTTAATCATATAAAAATTAAATATATTATAATATACAAAAACTAGTGTGTATTGGATAGGAAACAATATTGAAAAAGATAAAATTTAAAATCAATAACATAATATATTTGCATATAAACAGTAGTTAGAAAAACTTCTCAGAGGCAACACCTTGGTTAGCATTGGATAAACGACTAACAGCGATGTTAATATCAGGGGTGCCAGCTTGGTAAGTACTGAATTGATTTGGGTCGTAGATGATATTAGCACGGCGTTCAAGGGAACTCTTTTTAGCAATACCTTGATTCTCATTTCTAAGAGAGTCAATAGCAATATTGACGTTGGGAGAACCCAATTCACCTTTAAAACTGTGGTAAGGTAAGTTGGAAAGGGGCAACTTTGATTTAACACTGGGGATTAAGTATCCTCTTTTAACGTTTTGCTTAAGTTTAACGTCGGAGATGATAGGTAAGGTATTGATGAAACGACTACTAAAAAAGTGTTGAGGTATGGTATAATATAAAGGCCCAACTGCGATGTCACTGTCTTTCAAACTACTGTAACCCTTGCTTACCTTGTTAACTTGGTAGTACTGGAGCTGACCAAGATTAACATGTGTGGTTGGAGAAATAGTCTTAGTTTGTGCTTTACCAGCATAGTCAATGTGGTGGCAGGAAACTAAGGCAATAAGAACGGAAGTAATTAATTGAAATTGCATACTGTGAACTTTAATTTTATTTATTGCTAACTTTTCTACTATTTACTTTTATAGTATATTTTTTGTAAAATAGCCTTAATACAGTTATATAACTATAATAACATAAACCGTAAAGCTAAATATACATATTTACAATTTATTTATCGAAAATTATCATCGGCTTTCATTTAAGCTATATAAAAGCTTACTGTGGTGAAAATATGATCGTACAGATAAATAATTAACTTATTATTATATTGATATATAAAAAACTTTCAGAGTAAATAAAACTTATACAAATAGTAAAAATGATGCAATATGTAACCAAAGTTTCGAATGTTTAGCTATAAAATTCAAACATAGCAATTTTGAATGGATTACTATGTTGTTGTTTATTTTTTTAACATTTATATATATTTTTAACGCATATTTTAATATAATTACTAGTAAAACTGAGAAATTTGTATATTTTTTGGAGCTTTATTTTGCTATATAACTTTTTTAAATTATTTTATAAAATTTACTAACAAAATTGGAACTATTCCAACTAAATGAGTTTGTATTCGATATTAAATTTTTATTACTAAATGGAAAAACTCAATTTTCAGCTTACTATAAAGTATATTAATTAACTTTTAGGTAAAGCTTTAGTCATCAGAATGACGCGTTAGCTAAGTAACGGGAAAGTAATCAAAGAGAACCAAAGTCCAAAACTGTCAATTTCAAGATATTTTAGTTGTCTCCCAGTTAATCGAGGCAGAAAATGAAATTCAGGTTTAGATAATGACTTCCAAAGTGAGATAATACAGGTAGCTGAGTTAGAGGAGCCCAGAGCAGATCCAACTGAGATATCTGTAACCAAACGAAATATTAATTACAAGAACGAGCCAATCAATACCGTTACAATCTGGATGAAAAAAATCGATAGAGCTTCCCACTTCTATTAATAAAATTTATCAATTAGTATAGCAAGCCGATTTTAATTAAAATTAAATCAGCAATTTAGAAGCAATCGATTTATATTTAAACTGCATTTAATCTTATTTAGAACTTTAAAGTGTTATGAAAATACTTTTGGTTAAGAATGCTAACTTAAACACTTGGACCAAGCTTCCTGGTTTTCAAATAATAAAAGTGATAACTTTATAAATATGTATTTTTTAATTTAAAAGTTAAATTTGGCTTAATTGAGCTTAAATTGCTTTAATTATAACGTTGAGCCTTCAAAACTTTACAAAAAGAGTTTTGGTTAAAAATGGAAAGTTCAATTGTTTTTAACAATTACCAAATGATCATGTTCCTTAGAGCTTTTCTGATGACATTTCTATAAAAAAATTTGACAGAGTTTAGCTAATCTAAAATTTGATCAAAGAAGTGCTAAATCAGAAACGTCTTAATAAAATCGATTTTAGTAATAGCCGTATATTTACTCTCAATAAATTATTTGTATCAGTTCAGTACAGGTCACTTAACCAAATAACATTATTTTCAAGAGTTTTTATTGGTATCACATGCAGAATTTTCGATATCTTTTTCTAAATGATTGAAGAAAATAACCTTTTCAAAGCTATTAGTAATAGTTGTGATGTACCACAAATCATTAGTTAAAAATTTACAAATGGGGTCATATCCTTTCAATATAAATTTCAATCTTTAAAGGAGATCTAAAAAACTATTATTTTATAAAATTAACTCAAATCATCCCTACCAATATGCCTAAAGCCAAAATTGCCCCATCGATGCTCTCAAGCGACTTCGCCAACCTTTCATCTGAAGCTAAGCGAATGATTGATCTTGGTGCCGATTATCTTCACATGGGTACTCATTTATTTTATACCTATTTTTAATTGAATTTAGATGTCATGGATGGGTATTCATATTATTTTTGCAACATAAACAAGCCTAATACTTAACTTAGTCATTTCGTACCAAATTTAACTCTCGGAGCTCCTATTATCGATGCTCTACGCAAACATACAAATGCTTTCTTAGGTACTTTTTTTTAAACAATTAAAATTAATCTAAAAGATTGCCATTTGATGGTAACTAATCCCGATCAGGTAAATATGTTAGATTTCTTTAGTTTTCTAACTTTTATATAAGTGGGTAAGCGATTTTGGTAAAGCTGGTGCAGATATGTTTACTTTCCATGTTGAAGCATCTGGTAACTTTATTAGATAAGATTATATCTAATTTAAAATTAGCTGATCCTTCCAAAACCATCGCAGCTATTAAGGAAGCTGGTATGAAAGCTGGGTTAGCTGTCAAACCCAACACACCACTGGAAGATGCTAAACCATACTTATCCAGTATCGATATGCTATTAATTATGACAGTTGAACCTGGATTTGGAGGACAATCCTTTATGGCTAACATGATGTCCAAAGTTAAAGAAGCTCGCTCCCTATATCCCAATTTAGATATTGAGGTTGATGGTGGTTTAGCACCTGATACAATTAAGGTTGCTGCTGAAGCTGGTGCCAACGTGATTGTAGCTGGTACTGCTGTCTTCAAAGCTCAGGATCCTAGACAGGTTATACAAACTCTACGTGATGAGGTCAATGTTTTTAACTAATTCATGTCTCTACATTTATATTTAAATTAAAATAGTTTTCATTTAAAATTTATTTATTTTGTATATAATATAATGATCTTATTATCAATAAACTGCTCAGTTTATGATTTTAGAGGAATATATTATAATAGGAAGAGTAGAATAGAGTTTTATTATAAGGCAGTAGAAACAAGTACTACAGTTGTAATTTAAAAAAAGTTAAATAATAAGTATTATTTTTTAGCATATTTTAAACTAAACTTATTTTTAAATAAAAGTCAACATGTTTAATAATTGTCAGTTTTGAGTTATAACAATTAGATTATTTTGATAGAAGAATTTAAAGTAGTGGAAATAAATTTGTCAAAATAAATGTTTAAAAAGCTAAATTTGATAATGGAAATACCTCTAGTTTTGAGCTAAAATATACATTATATAAAAATTAATTTTAATTTTAAAGTAATGTAATTTAGCATAATTTTTAGATCACAGTTAAGCATCTAATTAAATTAAGTTTGAATATTAATAATTTATAACTTATTAATATTTTAAAATATAAACCATCTGTATTTTATATAAATTTAAGTATATTATTTTATAAATTTATTATTTAATATTTAAAACTTTATATAATACTTTTTAAAATCTAAATATTTTAAAAAACTAGTAGTTATAAAGTTTTAGTATTTATATAATAAGTATACTGAATAAAATTTTCAAATAGAATATAATATATAATAGTAAGCTAAAAAAAATGATTTTACTATAGTTTTAACTTAGCTATATAATATATTAATTTAAAAAATAATTAAATAAAGCTTAAAATACTTTTATAATAAAATAATTTATAAATTTTAATATACTTTTAATAAAAAAACTAAAGCTTTAATTTTTAAATTAAAAAATATTGTATTTTAAAGTATTAGTTTTTTTAATTATATTACTTTAGTAGTTAAAAATTAGGAAAAAATGTAAAAAAGAAGTAAACTTTGAAAAAAGGTTTAGATATTTAGTTTTTTAAATATTTTAATATTTTAGAAATTTTTATTAAATTTATTATATATAAAATTTTTAACTAAAATAAACTTTTACTTAGCTAAAAAAATCTAAATAAAAGTTTAGTAAATAGCTTATAATATATTTAATATAATTAAATATATTAAAAAAAGTTATATTAAATATAAAGTTGTAGAGCTAGTAATAAGAAAAAGTAAAATGCTAAAGGTAAAAAAGTTTAAAAAATAATGCTTTAAATAATAAAGTTTTTTTTTTAAAAAAAGCATTATTATTAATAGTTTAAACTAGAGTTTTAAATTTAGATATAAGTAGAAAATAATATATTATTATAGAAAAATTAGAGTATATTAAAGAGTTAAAGCTTAAAAATATAATATAATTTTTTTTAATAAATAAAAATTAATATAAATTAAAGCTTATTAATAATTTAAAAAATTATAAAACTATTTTTTACTAAATTTTTAAAAGTAACAACTAAAAAAAGCTATATATATTAAAAATAAAAGCTAAAATAAATAATGTTAAAAAAAAGAAAAATAATTATTAATAATTAATCTATTTTAATTAAGCTAATATATATATCAAAAATTAAAGCTAAGTTTAAATAATAATTTATTAAATTAAGTGATTTTTTTTAAAGAATAAAACTGCTTAATTTTATATTTAAATTTAGTATATTAAAGCTATTAAAATATAAATATAAAAATTAAAAAAAGTAAATACATATTTAAATAAGCTAATTTATTAAAAATAATTTTGAATTTATAATTAATAATTTATTAGTAAAGAATATAAATTAAAAAAGCTTTTTATGTTTTTTTTTTAAAAATAGTAAACTAAAATATTAAATAGTAAAAATAATATAATATAAAAAAAATAAAAAATCATTTATAAGTAATTAATAAATTTATTTATATTAATTACTATATTATATACTTTACTATATATTTTTTTATTATAAAAAATTTAAATAAAAAAAATTTTTTAATAAAATTAAATTTACTTAATTTATTAAATTTTTTAAATTTAAGTATTTAAAAAATTTTTTTATTAAATACTTTTATAAATTTAAAGATTTTTAAACTATATTATTATATTAAAAGCTTTTAAAGCTATTAATAGTAATAATAGTAATTAATTTTAAAATTTAGCTTTATAAAATAAAACTTAAAATAGTAAAAAAAGATTAAAAAAATATAATTACTATTTATTATAAAAAAAGGTTTATATCTAATCATTATTTTAAATAAAGAATAATTTAAAAAAAAATTATAAATATAATATACTTTTTTATAATAAAAATAAAAAAGTAAACCTTTTATTTATTTTAGCAAAATTTTAAATAAGCTAAATATTTAATAATAAAAATTACTAAGTATTTTTAATAATAACTTTTTTAATTTAAGTAATATTTTATTTAAAATAGCTTATTAAATATATTAAATTTAAAGTAAAATATAGTTAATAATAATAATAAAATTTAAAAAAAGCTTTTTTATACTTAATTTTTATAATTTTTTAAAAATTTTAAGTTTTAAAATAAAGTAATATATAAAAATTAATAAGGTCAATAAATAATACATATTTTAAAACTTCTAATATATAAAGTAAAAAGTAATTAATTTTATTATAATAAATTAATAACTAGATAATAAAAAATATAAAGTTTTTATTAATTAAATTAGTAAAAAATTACTAATATTTTATAATATACTAGTGAAAATTTTAGTATATATTTTTTAAATAATTATATAATATTATAAAATAGCTTATAATTTTTATTTAAAGCTTTTATAATAAATATTATACTAGTAATTACTATATTTATTTAATAAATAATTAAAGATATATAAATAATTTTTATTTTATATTTTAATTCTTAGTTAAAATTTTTTTTTAAAATTGTACTATAATTTTATTTTAAATTTTTTATTATTATATATTTTTTAATTTTAATTTTTAATTATAAATTTATATATATATTAAAAATAATAATTAATATACTTAAAAAAAATAAACTTTATTAAATAAAAGTTTACTATTACTAATATTATTAATAAAAGTATAAATATAAATACTATAGTTAAAATTCTAAATATAAGCCTAACATTTAATAAATTTTATAGTTATAATATTAAAAAATACTTAATATAAAGCTATAAAAATAAGTATTAAATTTTATTATTAAATTAATAAAGTTATATTATAATAAAATATTAAATATTAATGCTAATAAATAAGTTTAATTAAAAAATATCTAAATTATTGATTTTTTTAAAGCCTAAAAGCTATAAATATAGCTAAAATAGATAATTATATTTAAAATAATATATTAATATAGAAGAATATTAGCTTATAATATTTATATTTATAATAATTATAATTATTTAAAAAATTTAAAGTTAATATATTTAGTAAATTAAAATTAGTATATATAGATAATTTAATTATTACTAATAAATATAAAATATTAAATAAGTATTGTATTTTTTTTATTAGAAAAACAATCAATTATACTTAATATATATATTATAAAATACTATCTTATAAAATACTTTTACTACTATATATTTAAAAAATAAATTAAATAACTATTTTATATATCTAATTTTAATTTTAATAAAAATATCTAAACTTTAATTTAATAAAAACTAAATAGATATATTAATCTACTATATACTTTAAAGCTTTTATAGTAAAGAATTTTAAAACCTTTTAATATATTTATTATATAGTAGCTATTATATTATATTAGTAATTTATTTAATAAACTTAATTAATATATTAAATTTAATAGCTTTAAAAATATTTATTAATTTTTTAAAGTTAGATAGTTTATATTAATTTCAAAATTTATAGCAATTTGCTTTTTTATTAAATTATAAAACTTTAATTTTAAGCATTAGTTATAAACTTATTTATTAAATTTAAATTTGATGTTATATGTTTTTTAAACTGGATAATCAATTAAACAATTAGGCTTAAAGTTTTATTAATGCTATTTTAAATGTTTATACCTTATTAGCTATAATATGTAGTTAATTAGAAAGTTGGTATATTTTTTTTCTATAAAATAGTGTAATGAAATTAATTTTTGTGAATTTTGATAACTGTTAGTGTATATAAACTATGGTTTAAATTGTATATCTGAGAGACACACCCTCATTTTATTAAGATGAATAATATACTAACTCATTAAAATTTAATTTCAATACTATAATTATGCATTTAATATCTTGAAAGACTATTTAATAAAATTAACAGCTATCTAATCAGAAATAGCTAGAAATATTAAATAAAAGGCATAAATAAACGTTAGATTTTATAATAATAAAATATGTGAAATCTAAAACATAATATTACCTTATAAAAAGAAGTTAATATAAAAATTTAGCCTAAAAAAGATTAATTATTAAGTTAAAGATACAAATCAATGCTTGAATAGAATATTTACGAAAATTGAAAGTCTACAATTGATTCAGAATTATAAACACGCACTTTTTACATAATATAAAGATAGATTAAACTAACTAGCAAAATCAGACCATTTAGATAAAATAACATTGTACTAGTTATGATTTGCACCCTTCTTAAGCCAAATCAAGATGATGAATATAAATATCATAACAAGAAGGAAATATATGCAATATTTAGATCGATCATTACGCTCATATTCCGAAGCCTTAAATAAAAGTTTAGAAAATAAATTAAAATAAAACTTACTATATGAAGTTCCTGAACTGCATCTCGGACTTGACTAGATACCTGTTCAACGTTATAATCGATTCGATCCAGAAGTGATCCTTGATCGATAACGAATGTAGACAAGCTCTGAAATAGATTGGCAATCTGTTGAATAGATTGAACTATTGAATTAATTTCACTATCTCTTTGTTCAATAAATTGCTGTTCCCAGTCCGATTCCTGTACCAGCTGTAACTGGCTACTATCCTAAAATCATTAGAAGACATACAATAAGATAGTTACTTCGTAAAGCTGCCTTGAAGTTGAATCAATAGCTTCAAAGTTGATCAAATCCAGATTCTTGTTTTCTCTTAATGTAATTTCTTCGAGAATAAGTAGATGAGCATAAATAAAACTTACTTTTTAAATAGTCCGTTTGTAGACTTTTAAGATCATTTGATAAAATTTGAAGTTTTGTAGCAAAAGAGATCTGTGCATTCTTTACAATCGTTTCTTCTTTACCTTGCCTAAATTTATCAAGATTTTTGGTTAACCGATGGCCGTTCTTAAGTTGCTAAAGTATGCTAGGTTAGTAATAAAAATATATTATTAAATACCTCAAAGACCAAATTGGTTAAATCATGTATAGATTTTTCTTCGGAAGTTCTATCTTTAAAACCAGGGAGTAATCTTTTTTTATGCATATTTTTAAGGGCAGAAACTAAAAAAATCAATATAACTGATTTAAATTATTTAAAATGCTTACAATTAGTGTCAATCTTCTTAATTTCTTCATCTATCTTAACATAAAACTGAATATCAGAAATTAACTTATAGTGATACCTCGTATTTAACCTCTAACCTATTAAAAAAGTTAAAACTCATTGAGATTTATCTAAAATACCAACTAGGCTCCGTTTCTTCCATATCTAAAATAGTGTGGTATCCATCCTTTGATTTCAATTTAGTGGAGTTGTTGAAATCGGTAAGCTCGATCGAATTTCCGTCATATACAAGATCATTCAAATTTGCTTGTTGATTGTAAGTTTTCCTTAACTGAATAAATAATTTTGTACGATCTCGAGTAGTCATTAAATTTAGATTTGAATGTACTTTTCTACAAAATTGCTTGTAAGACTATAGTTTCTTTGCTGGATTCTCCTTTTCGAGTGATCGATTTTTTCAATAGTTTATATCAAAGTCTAGATAATTAATACCTTATTAATGGATTTTGGACTTGAGTTCGATTGTGGATTACGTCATATTTCTCAAAATTATTTGTAATTCTAAAGGTAGTTAAAGTTACTAAGGTAAAATCCTAAGATTTAGATAATACTCAATATTCAATTAATAAATGTATAATTGTATCCATGCTTCTCATTTGCGATACATAATGGACTCTATTGAGAGATACTAAAATTAGTTTAGATACAAACTAGATTATATTATATCTAGACAATAACTAAAAAAATATAGTACTCAGTTTACAAAACATAAGGGTAGAAAGATATTACTTTTAATTATATTTAAATTTATTGCTTTTGACTTATAAAAAGTTTAAAAATAAATCTTAATATACTTAAAATAAAAAAATACGTTTTTTAAATTGGTTACTTATTTTAAAATTAAATTACCTCTATATATAATAATTTATTCTATTTTTCTAAATAACATTTAATTAGCTAAATTAAAATTTACAAAATGTTTATTAATAAAAGATGTAGTTAAAAATATATATTTATATATATTAATTCAGCTTAATACTACCAACTTTTAGCATACTAATATTTATTACTTATAGTAGATAATATATAAATCTTTTATTATTAATTATTTTACTTTTTAAATATTTATTTACATTTATACTAATATTATTATTTATAATATTATGTTATATAGTATTTTAACTACTATTTTATTCTTATTATAAAGAATATAATATAAATTACTAGCTTTAAAAAAGATTATTTAAGTTATTAGATAAAATTTAACAAGTTTTATAAAAATAACTAAAATAATATATATAAATAACTATTTATAGATAAAAAGTTAAAAAAATAGCATATTAACTAATAATATAAATAAATATACTTTATAAAAAAGTTATATATATTATATAATATATTAGTTAAAGTATATTAGTATATACTAATTAAAACACTTTATATAAAAATTAAATAACTTGCAAATATATAATAAATTTTTAAAAATATAAAAATTATAATTTATTATAATAATTTATAACTATAAATATAAATATAGTTAAATTTATTAATTATTTACTTAAATATTTAAATTTAGATATTTAAATAGTTTTTATATTATTTTTATCTTTAAAATTAAATATTAGCATAAAAAGAAAATTAACTATTTTTATTTAGTTAAAATATAGTTATATAATTATTTATTAACTAATATTTTAATATAATAAAACTAGCTTGTATACTTTATAGCTAAAAAATAATAAACTTAAAAAAAGTTTAAAAAGTTAAAGCTAATTTTTTTTAAATAATTAAGTTTATATTAAGATAGAATAAAATAACAATAATAATAATAACTTTTAATAGCTAGCTTAATTATTTTTTTAATAAAAATATAGACTAAAACTAATAAATAAAATATTTTTTTAAAATTAATAGTAATTTATAGCTTAATTATTAGCTAAAGTATATAAAAAAATTTAAAAATTTTTAAAATAAAAGAAAATTAGTAAATTTAAAAAAAAATATATTATACTTAATAATATTATTTATAAAATCAAATAATAGTATAAGCATTTTATATTTTATTAATATTTTAAGTTAAAAACCTTATTTTACTATAATATTAATAATAGCATTTTAAAATTATTTATAAATTAATATTAAACCATTATTTTAAAATTATTTTTTAAAAATTAGATAAAAACAGTTTAATATCTATATATTTATATTTAATACTTTTACTAATTTTATACTTTTATATAGTTTTAATATTAAAAATATTATTAATATTAAAATTTAAAACTTTTTTTATATTTTTACTTTATTACTTTATAATTTAATAATCTAATTTAGAAAAATATAAGTAAACTGAATAAAAATATATTTGTAATTAACTTTTTTTTAAAAATATAGTTTTTATAATAATTTATGTATTTTTTAGTTAATAATATTACTATTAATTTATAAATAATATTTTAAATAGTAGAAATTAAATTTTTTTATATTTACTATTAATAAGTTTTTTTTAATTTATATAATCATTATTATAAATTTATTATTTATACTTAAAAGTTATTAAGTTATAAATTTATTAATATATAAATATATAAATAAAAACTATATTTTTAAAAAAAGTTAATTATAAGTTACTTTTAATTAGTTTTTTTAAAATTTAATATAAAATTATTTAAATTATTAATAATAAGCTTTTTTTTAAAAATAAAACTAATAAAACTAATTTAAAAATATAAAATAGTTTATTTTTATATTTAAAAAAAAATTAACTTAAAAACCAACTTTTTACTTTTAATTAAATTTTAACTAAACTAAAAAATAAAAATATAAAGTTAAAAAAAGAAAAAATATTAAATAAATAATAAAATTAAAAAATTAAGTATAGTTAAAATAAAGTTAAAAAAATATAAAATAGTAAATAAAAATATATTTTAATATATTTTTATTATTTTATATATTATATAAAAATAATATTAATTATTATACTTAGTTTTATTAGTAGTAGTTAATACTTTTATAATTATAAAAATATAAAGTAATTTTATAATTTTATTAAAAAAATTAAAATTATATTAATAATTAAAATAAATAAACTAGTTAAATTTTTTACTATATTTTATTTTTATTTATTTTTTATGAATAAAGTAAACTATTGCTAAAACAAGTAAAAAATAATAAATAATAGATAAAAAAGCTAGAAAAACTAAAAAAAAGTAATAATAAAAATAAAAATTAATAAATTATTTAATTTAAAATTTAAAATTTTATATTATTTTAATATTTAACTTTATTTAGTATATTTAGTTATTATTAAAAATAAAAGCTTATATATAAAATTAAGCTAAATTTTTAATAGTTAATATAATATAAAACTAAAAGCTATATTAAAAAAAGTTTTTTAACTAATTTAATAATAAGAAAATTTATTAATTGTAATATACTTTAATTTTATAAGTATTAAAATTACTTTAAGCTACTATTACTAAAATAGTAGCAGTAATTACAAAATTACTTAATTAGATAAAATATGTAAATATACTATAGTTATACTAAAGTACTATAAAAAAGTTTAAATTATTTTTATATAAATATATTAGTAAATAAGTTATTTTTTAAAGGTTCTTTTTTTATAGAAATAATAAATACAGTTTATTTTTATTTTTTTAATATTTATATACTGTTGCTTATTTTCTTAAAATTATAATAAATTTAAATTACTTTTTCTATTAATTTTAATATTAAAAGACTAATAAATTATTATTTTTTTTTTTAAATATTACAATTTATATCATTTAAATTTTAATTTAGTTTATTTTAGTAACTTTTTTATCATTTTATTTTTAATAGATTTTTTTAACTTTTTAGTAACTTAAATCTTCAATTAAAATTTATAAAATTTAACTATTTTAAGATATAAAAAATAGGTTGTATTATTAAATTAGTTGAACTATAGTTTTTATTGGTGTACCTTTATATTTAAAATTATTATTTTAAATATTTTAAACTTAATTTCATCTACCATAAATAATTTATTTAATTTAAATCACCTATTTCCAATTGGTAATCAATTTAAATGATATAACGCCTTATTACTTCATTAAGCTAATTAAATGTAAAAAGTTCTAAGTTTTTTTTATAGAAAAGATAAGTCCGAGTTTATTTTCATTATCTAAACTAAATTAGATTCTGATCGACTAATTTTAGTTTGTTTTATCTTTAACTTATAGTTGCTACAACTATAATTTAGTAAACTTTATCGGAACAATCTTGTAAATTTTACTCTATAATCGGTTCCCACTCCTTGGCGCATTTAATATATGAGAATTAATTTAAATTGTAACGGATGTAATTGTAATTTATTAATTTTAGTTATAAATTTTTATTTCAAATCTTTGTTAAGTTAGTTTTAACTTAAACTTGATTTTTTTTAAAAAAGTTAATTAAATACATGAACATATGAGCTTAAATCATTTGATAAATCTTTATTATTTTTATTTTCAATTAAGTTTAATTATAATAAATTTATTTTAAATTGAAATCAATCAAAACTTTTCAATAAGAGGAATTAAAGAATAAAGTAATACTAAATTAATTTGTATAGTTTATCTATTACGGTTTGAAACTATTTATATACTTAAATTTTTTTAATATTTTAAAATTTTAAAATTTCAAATTAATATTTAATTATTTAATTCAATTTATTAATAAAGGGTAGTTATTTATACAATTTAAATCTACGTTATAACTTATAGTACAGTTTTTAATAAATGATATTTTAAATTTTTAGTTCAATATTGTACTTTAATTTTTAATAATTATACGATATTAATAGGATAAGTCAAGCTTAGATAATAAAATTATAAATTAACGATAAAAGATAAACGATTAAATTTATAAAAGAAAAAAGAAAAAAAAAGAAAAACATTTAATTTTAAATAGAACTTAAAGTTAACAAAAAAAGTAATATAAAAAGATAAATTAAGTTATAAAATTAACTTAGAGTATAAAAATAATAAGTTATCAAAAAATATTTAAAAAAAGTATTTAAATCCACTTTTTCGATTAAATAAATAATCACTTAAAATGGAGTAATAAAATGAAAATTTAATAGTAAACTATAAATTTAAAGTTTAATAAGTGGATAACTTTCTTAATTAGTATTATAAAGCATTATTGTAATAGTTTATGTTAAACACGTATATATATATTAATAAATTTTTTATTAAACTACTCTTTCGATATTTTAGCAAAAAATATATTTATATAAAAGTAGAGAAATGGGATTGCTTTTTATATATATTTGGTAAAAAAATTTTATGTTCGTTATTTTCTATAAATTTAATTCCAAATGCAGTTCAAAAGTTTCAAATCCTTGATATATAAATTAACAAAATTTTAATTTTAATAACATTTAAATAAAGATATAAAATTGAAATTCAAATAAATTAACTTCCATTTTTAGAAATGTAATAGTAATATATACATTAAAGGAAACTAAATTTTAACTTTAGTTTATAGTAGCTGAAATGTACCATTAAAAATATATTATCGATAATTTAAAGATAAGATAGATTATTAATAAGATTATTACTATTTAATTATGCTTATTGAAATAGTTAATTTTAAAAGATTCTAGATGCTAATTAATTTTATTAATTGTATAGGAGGAAAATAAATTTAAATACTATCAAAATTTAAGGAACAGTCTTTATTAAAGTAGTTAGTTTTACTTTACTTTTTCAGTTTATAAGTGAATTTAACTTATTGAGATCGGATTAATATTTAGAGAACATTTTTATTTAAATTATTAAAATAAAAAGTTGATTATAAATTAAAATTAACTTTATATAAAATTTTAATCGAAATGTATATTTTACTACTATTTTAATTTAAAACCTATTTATTTTTATTTAAATAAATTTCATATCTGTTTATATAAACTAATTTTTCTATTAAAGTTTAACTTATAATTTTATATAAAAGAACTATATTTTATTCTTAAAAAAAATATTTTTTTATAAACTTTATCTACCTTAATTTAAATCGATTAGTATCGGAAAATTATTAAAGTATAATCTAAAACTAATTAAGTAAAACTATTGAATTTAAAATTTATAAAATGTGAAATTACTAATTTTATACTAAATTACTTAAATTGGTTATTCTTAACTTTAAAGGTACTTATAACCGAATAATAAATTATTATTTTAAATGTATTTAATTTAAAGTAGCACTTATCCTTAAGCTGAAAGTTATTTTATTTTATAATTTTAATATTTAAAATAATTTATTACAATTATAATTGTTATTTAAAATTATTAACATTTTAAATTTAAATTTTATATACCCAAGGAGTTTATTTAATTAGAAATTTTAAATATGTTTACTTTATTATAAATATATATATATTTAAATAACTTTATCTTTATAACGTTCCATATGATACAAAAGATTTAATATTAAATTTATGGTGAAATGGTTAAATTTTGAAATTTTTAATAAATATAGACACTTCCTATTTCATAAAGAGCTCGGTTTAAATTTTACAACAAGTTTTACATCAAAAAAAATAAAAATAAAAAATAACAAAAATACCTATTTAACTAAAGTTAGACATTTCCTATTAAAAATATGTATAATTCGAACACTATTACAATTGATTAAACTTATTTATAAAATAAGTTTTTTTTATAAGATAAAAAGTATAATTGGAACTTTAAAAATTTATTAACTGATTAAGTTATATTATTAAATTCAATTTTAGATAAATTATACTAATTTTATATTTTAGTATATAAAGGAAGGAAACTAGTTTAATAAATAAAATATATTATATTATATTATATTATTAAAAATGAGTAGTATTACCAACAACCTGCCTTTAAATTGTAGAAAAGCTACTAAAGATAAACGATACGTTGAACTTACTCAAGTTTTTTGTTTAAAACCTAAATTTAATAAAGTTAAAAGTAATTATTATAAAGAATTAAAAACTTTTTCCTCATCCGAAGTTACTTCAAGTTCATCACCTAATAATTTTCAAATCGATAATCAATTTAATATTAATAATAGTAATAATAGCGATAATAATAATAATAATAATAATAATAATAATAATAATAATAATAATAATAATACTATTACCGATTCGATAGTACAAGAATCATCGAATGAAGTTAAACAATATTTTGAATTAACTGCAACTGCTTTAAATATTGAACTTAAACATGCTAATTTATTAGAAATTGCTTTCGACGCTTTTTTTTTATTTATAAATATAAAATATCCAACTTTAACTAGAAAAACATTTTTTTCAGTCGATCGATCTCAATTTTTAGTAGGTAGTATATGTTTAATAGGATTATTATGTTTATTAAATAAAGATTATCTAAATTACGATATCTTATTAGAATTTAACCGTACCGACGAACAAATTTTAAATTTAATATCTACGATTAGAGCTTTAGATACCGTATTAGAAACTTGGTTGCTTTCTCAATTATTTCAACCTGATATTATTAATGATCAACAACAATGTTTAAGGTTATTGTTCCATATTTCTAATTTTAAATCTACAATTACTTATAGAAAGTATTTATTACCATTTCAAATCGAATTAGGTTCTAATTTAAAACTTACTAAACATATAAAAGTTATCGAAAGTTTATACCAACAATCAATAATTAATTTAACTAAAGATTATTGTGATGAATTAATATTATTAAATGATAATAATAATAATAATAACAATAATTTATTAAATGTAACTCATTTTTTTGAAAAACAGATGTTACTATTAGATTATTCTATAGCTTTTGAAGATCCTCAGTTCCTTATAAATTATTTTAAAACTAATTTAAACGGTAACTTTAACCATTATTACAGTTTAATTAATAAAGATACACCACCGTTCCCGTTAAAATACTGTGAACATATTACTTATAAAAGTAATATGTTTAGTATCACTTTAGAGTACGTAACTTTACTATCTTTTAGTTATTTACATAAACAATTAGAACTGTTTCGTTTAACTTATTTACATATATTAAGTAAATCATCAATCCCTCTACCGATAATTTTACCTTATCAACCGAATACTTTAAAAGAAACTCATATCAAAATGTTAAAAAATATTATCGGTAAATATATTAACTCTTTCGATTTTGAAAAAGGTAAATTAGATAATACTCATTTCGTAGCAGATTATTTACAAAATTTAGAATCTCATTTTTCAAATTTAGCTATACATTATACTCTATAATATCTTTTAGGTAAAATTATTTTAACTTAATAAACTATTTTATTTTATTTTATTTTATTTTATTTAAATAATTAATTCCTTTTAAAATTTTAATTACTGGATGGAGAAACTTAATAATTTTTTATACAAGTTAATTCAATTAAAAATAAAAAGCATTTAATTTTATAAATTGTACCGAACTATTCACCCCTTTTATTTTTAATAAGGATAAAACTAAGTTTAATATACAGCTGATCCTTTTTTAAATAATGAAATCAATTGTTCCAATTTTAATTTTGAACAAATTGAATAAAATAGGATAAATTTAAACTTTTAATTCAAATTTATAAAATATATATTTTTTACATTCTTGTAAGCCAAGCAATCCAAGTTCCTTTTATTAAAGAAAGAAAAATTTTGAAATAAATATGCTAATGGAAGAAAGTTTAAGAGAAGAAGAGGGAGTATAATTTTAATATTTAAAGTTAAAAGATAAAGATAAAAGTGTTCTAACTTCCTTTTCTTTCATAAAGGACCGATAAACCATATAATGTATTATGTAATAAAATTTTAAAATTAACTTTAAGTTACATAAACCAAACTAAATTTTAATTCTTACAATTTTTGGAAGGAACCCCCATTTTATTGGCGGTTGTTAGTAAATTATTTTTGAATAAATAAACTTCTAGATGGGTCGTAACACCTACTTTGGTACTTGTAAAGGTACCGACGTTGTTCGAACTGTAAAGATAATAACAGAAGAAAATAGTATAATATTTAACAAAGTACTTGAGATATCAGCTACAACTCTACTAGTTACGAAGTATATTTACAATGCTGGAAAGGAAATAACTTTTCTTAACTGTTGTTATAACGATATTTTAAAATAAACAAACTTTTAAATGGGTTATAGAACTTATTTTAGAATTTATAAGTTACAGATGTTGTTAAGTTAGAGCTGTAAATATAAAGTAGTGGTTGAAAGAAAAGAATAAAATATATAGATAAGTACTTGAAATAGCATAAAAAATCTAGATTTATATAAAAAAAAGGTAAAACTAAAATATAGTATAAAGTAGCTTATAATATTTGGTTTAAGCTTTTTTCTTATTAGTATAATTAGCTATACTTTAATTTCCAAAAAAACATATATTTAACTAAAAATTAAATTTTATTAATTTAGAAAATTCAATAAATTAGCAGCACTAACTATAACTATTAAATAAGATAAAGTTGATTGAAAGTGGTAATTATAATTAGTAAAAGCTTATATTAGCTAAAATAATTTATAAAAAAACTTTATAAGATTTTTAAATAAATATATCTTTTATTTTTTACCTTTTATAAAATATAGGTTTAACTACTTTTAAAAATAATTGTTTTTTATTTAAAATTTTAATAAGTATATATATATATTAATACAAATTTAAATTTTATATTATTTAACTAATATATATAATAAATATTATTTAAATTAAAAAATATTTCATTATAATAACTTTAAAAAAAGATATATTTATATTAAAGCATTTTTTTAATATTTAAATCCAAGTATTATAAACTACTTTATAGTTTATAGCATTAACTATATTATTACTTTTTTTATTTTTCTTCTTAAATATAAAATTTCCTAATTTAGTAAAAATTATAATCTTTTACTTTAAACTTATTAAGTTATATTTGATCTTATTTAAAATATATAAAACTTTACCTTATATTAATAACTATTAAAGTATACAACTTAATATTATAATATTAAAATTAATTCCTCTCATTATTTATTATAAGTAAATACTTTATAAATTTTAGTATATTTCTTTTATTTTTTACTTATAGTTAAATTTTAGTAGTTTAATAATAATTTTACTATAAGTATATTATTAATACTATATAGTTTAATGTTTTTTTTACTATAAATATAACTACTATATTTTTAATTTACTATATAGTATATTTATTTAATAAGTAATATTATACTTTTTTACTCTTATATTACTTTACTATATATTTTATATTTATAATACTTTATATCTTATACTTAACTTAGATAGCAAAAAAACTATAATATAAGTTAATACTAAGTTTTATAGTTAATAGTTATAAGCTTTAAGTTTTAATTATTTATTAAATGTTATTATTATAAGCTATAATCTTTTTAACTATTTATAAATTTTTATAAGTTTATTTTACTAGTATTTTTTATAAGTTTTATATTTTTATAAAGCTAAATATATTTAATAAAATTTTATAAATTAATAGTATACTTTTTTTTTATAAATAAAAAAATAAAACATAAGCTTAGTAATTTTTTTTTAATATAGTATATATTTTATATATAGTTTAAATATTTTAAATTAAATTAAAATCTAAACTATATAGCTTTATTAAATAAAAATTTAGTTAAAAAGCTTAATATTAGTATTTTATATATATAGTATTAAAACTTTAATATAATTTTTAGTTATTATAATTATATAAAAAGTAGTAATTTTATATTTTATATATATTTATATGCATTTTAAGTATAAAAAAGAAATAAATAGCTTTAAAAATATTTTTTTTAAATTAGAATTACTTAGTATAGCTAAATAAACTAAGCTATTATTTTAGCTATTTTAAATTTTAAAAATTTAAAGTAAAATATTAAAACTTTATTTTAGTATATTATAATTTTATACCTTATTTAAACTAATTATAGCTATATTTATATAGTAGATATATTAAAATATAAATATATACTTTATACTTACTTAATATTTACTTATAATAAAAGCTAAATACTTATTTAAAGTTATAAATATATATAATTTTTATAGTTATTAGTTTAATTTTATACTATAATACTTATTTAATAAGTATAATATAAGCTATTTTCTTATATTATTTAAAAGAAAATTAAACAAATATAATAAATAATATATATTTTTAATATATAAAAACAAATAATTTAACTTTAAATATTTAATTTAACTAGTTTTATTAACTTGACTTTTTATTATTTATTTTTAATTTTTACTAGCTATTTTTATTAATAGTTTTAGTAATTTTCTTTTTATAAAATTTAATATTATTTAATTATAAAAATTTTATTTAATATAAAAATTTAAAAAATTATTTTATTTTGTTTTATTTTATTTTATTAAGTAAAATAATAAAATTATATATATTATAAGATAAATACTAAAAATAATTTTAATTTTTTTTATAATTATTATTAAAATAGAAAAAAAGCTTTAAATTAATTTAAATTAATAATATTTATTAAAAAATTATTATAAAAAAAATATATACTAGTTAAGCTTATTAAATACTATAAAATAACTTTATTTTATTAAAATTAAAAGCTATCATATAAATTTATTACAAATATTATAAATAGCTTATTTTCTAAATATTAAAATAATATTATTCTAAATAGTTAAAATTAATCTAAAAGTAAAAGTTTAAATTTTTAAGTAAAATATAATATAATAACTATAATTAACATTTTAGCTATTTAAGATAAATAATTAAGTAAAATTTAAATATAAAAATATAATTAAACTATATTAATAAAATTAAAAAATTACTAAAAAAATTAAAAAATACTAAATTAGTTTATATATATTAAGTTTAAATATTAGAATAATATAATTTTCTATTTTTTATCATTATTAACTTATAATTTTATTTATGTTATAATTTTAAATTTTATAAAAATATATGAATATATATTATATAACTATTAAAAAATATTAGTTTTTATTGATTATAAATATTAAATAGTATATAACAAATAGTATATAATAAATAGTAAATTTATAAATACTACTTATTTACTATAATATACTAATTTAAAATTTTATATAAAAAAGTTTTTTACTTAATCAACTTTTAAAGTTTATATAATATTATTTAAATAGTTGTAATTTTTTTCTAAAATATTACTATTTTTTAGTTTAATTTTAAATTATATATATATTAGCTATTATAAATTTTTAAATTTAACTATAATAAAACATTAAATTTTAATTAAACTTTTAATAATTAAAAATTATACTAATAAAAATATAGTAAAAATATCTAATATTAATATAATGATTTTTTTTAAATATTATAAGCTAAAATTAGCTAAATTTAAAAGCTAGTTAAAAGTAATATATTAAATAAAAGTATTTTTACTACTTTTAATTTTAATAAAATAATACTTAATAAGTAAATTATTAATATGAATTATAGTGAAAATATTATTAAAAGTAATATCTAAAGTAAAGTTTTTAATATTTAAAATGTTAAATTTAAAATTATATTAACAATAAATATATATAATTATTTAAAAATAAAAATTATAGTTTTAATTAATAATATATTTTTTTATTTATTAATTTTTTTATTTAAATATTAATTTTTTATTAGTTTTTTAAAAAAATTAGTTACTTTTAAAAGTAGCTAATTGCATTTATATTTATTTTTTTTATTTTATTATAACTTTTTATTAGTTAATTTAAATTTTTTAACTTTAAACATTTATTTTGTATTTTTGACTAAAAAATTTATAGCTTTTTTTAATGTATTCTATTTTATATTTATTTATAAAAAGGAAAAGTTTTTAAGTATCAAACTATTACCTACTTTGTTATTTCTTTTTTTAAATAAAAATTATTATTTAGCTATTTTTATAAAAAGTTAGTTAATAAATTACTTTAATAAAACAAAAGTTATATAATATAAAAATAAATTTCCTTTAAATTAAATTTTAAATCCTTACTAAAAAAATTATTATTTACTATTTATTTATATATTTTTTTTAAAGGTATAAATACTTATATTTATAAAATTTTCTATAATTATTTTATCTTTACTCTTTTTGTTTCTAATTTCTAAAATTTTAAATAGCGTTACATTTTTAATTTTCTTATTTTAAAAATAGTTTTTATTAAACATTCTTTACTTTTAATATCTAAAGTTTATTTTTCCTTCAATATCACTGAATTTTACTTTTATTTCTCTTTTAGAATACTGCATTTTTCACCTTTTTATAAAAAATGGAATATTTATATTTATATTTATATTTAATCTGCTTTACTTTACAAAGAAAATATATTCCAATAGGTATTCATATTTTCTACTAATTGCGTCCTCTCTTCATAGACTACATAAGCTCTTCAGGCTCCCTACAAGCCTATTTTTCTGATAGGTCCTAAAACTTGAACCTTTAATTAAACTATAAAATACTTAAATCTTAACTTTAAAAATTAAATAAAACTGCCTTATTAATATACAAAATGAAATCACTATATTCCTGATGCCTAACTAAAGCGGGAATTTATATATATATAAAATGTGAACTATTAAAAAATTAAAATCAATAAAACTAGAGTTTACTTTTTTCTGGTATTTTTCAATAGTTAAACTTAATAATTAATTGAGTTGTATCCATACGCAATACTCTCTTCGCTCAAAGTCGATATATCATTAGATAATCTAAAATTTGTAAGGCATATAGAAATTCGTTCCTTTATAGAGCTCAAACGGATAGATAAGGTAGAATTATACATTTTTTTAAATAAACCTTTAATCTGCTTCCATAATAGACTTAAGGGTGTCATTTGCTCCATCGTAGCTTTCATATTATTAAGTTCTTGCTGATTGGACTCAATTTCAGTTCTTAACACATTTAAGTTTACATTAATGTGCTTGTTATTCCTAATTAAAATATCAGTATTAAATTACAAAAAAAATACTTTGTGATTTTCTTTAAACGATTGATAAGAGCGTAGAAAAGTGATAGTTTAGCTTGTTTGGTAGAGTTTGAATATTCGTGTAGAACAGATGGGAAATCGAGTTGATCCGGATTAACTTTAAAAATGTGATCCAAAAGCTCCAGGTAATGAATCCGAGTTCTCAAGGTATGTTCTAATTCTCTGGAGCTTTTTATCCATCTTGCTTGCTTAGTAACTTCAGCTGTAGCCTCTACTGCTGCGTCTTGAGACGCTTTAAGTTGACTTTCGAGGTTGTTTATCTAATATTAAATTAACAACTAGAATGTTAATAAAGTATACATTTAGTATCAGTTTGTTTTGAGCGGCTCGGACCTGGGTAATTTTTTCCTGCTCTAATTGAAGATTTTTGTTTAAATCTTTAATCTGGACATCTTTGCTTGAAATTTGTGTGTTTGCAACCATTAAATCGAATTCGCTTTTAGCTAGTCTTGACTTTAGTTGATGGATTTCGTTCTTTAAAGCTTATTTTTATTAGTAAAAGTTATTACGTTTTTTTACCAGTAAATTTTGTATTTGTATCATCTTCCCAATGGTAGTATAATGTTGTTGCTATAATGTTACTATAGTTATTACAAGACGGACATCCACCACGGTAACGACTGTTTAACCACTGTATAAGACTTACCAAATTTAGATTTTAATTATAAAAGATACTTACCAATCTTTATGGAATAAATGTCCACCTAAAATATAAATTAATAAAAAAGTAAAGGGAGCTTACAATTTGTAGCTACTACACTGCCACTAGATTGGTAGTAAGTAGAACTACTGGTACTGGCCGAATAAGGCGATGGCACCCCAAAGTTTTCGTAACATATAGTACAATCTGGCATTTTACAATAGAATAATAAAAAGTAATTTAAAAAAAATGTTATTTAAATAAAGAAACAAAAGTAAAAATAAAAGTAAATAATCCTATCTAAATATATAGGCTTACTATAACATCCGTTATATCAAGCTTTTATTTATTATCTGACTGAATGTAATCAATCCAATAAAGGCTATTTACCTCATCATTTATCACTAATCGGGATATAGGCAAATATGCTTTAAATATATATATTTGTATATTTACCTTAGAAAGGCGATAAAGTGAAAAATAAACATGAACTATACATATAAAGCGGTTATATTAAGCTTTTCGAAAATATAAAATCATTTTTAAATAAGATTTCCGTCTTCAAAATTGATGACCGAAAAACATTACAACACAATTATAAAAATTATTTTCTCGTTTAAAAAATATATTTGATATAGTTTACAATAAAACCTGACTAGCAGAAATAAGTTTATATAGAATACCGGTATATTGTTTTAAATCCTAAGTTGTTTTTGTATTAATTGCTGTGAATTTAATATAAAAAAATTAAAAAGCCCTCAAAATAATAATTTATTAAAAGCACACTTTAATTTTTATTATTTATTTTGTGTTATAAATAAGAATAGAGTATATAACAAAAATAATTAAAGTAGCAGAAATAACAATTTTAAATTATTTTTCTGTCCAAGCTGTAAAAAATAGAAAAAATCATTAAACTTTTTACTTTTAATACTAAAACCTATTAAAAAGCTTATTTAATCTAATTTTACATAAAATTAGCAATTTAAAAATTACTTGGTTTTTTTCTTTTACTTAAGTATTTTCTATCTTTCTAGCTTTTAAATATACTTTAATTTTAAAAAAAATTCAATTTATTTTTTAAAATAGTTAATCTAAAATTATAAATAGAGCTACAAGTATACCTAACTTAAATAAAGCTTTTATTATAAAATTTTTCTTTTTAAAAATTTTATTTTAAAGCTTTTATCTTTTTTGCTTATTTAAAAGCTAAACTCTTCATTTTAGTTAGAAATATTTTTACTAAATAGAATTTAAAAAAAATATTTTATGTATATATATTTTTAACTTAATTTTAATCTTTTTTTCTAATTTTTAATATATTTAACTTTTTAAGAAAAAAATTTACTATTATTTAAGCTATATACTATTAATAAAAATATACTTATTAATATTAGCTATTATATTTTTATATATTAATATTTATTTAAATTAGCATTTATTTTAGTTTTTATATTATTATTATTTACTTACAATTATTTTTAATATTAAAATTACTATTTACTTTTTATTATACTTAATTAATAATATTATTTTCTTTTTTTATAAAAAATACTTTTTTAATTGTTTTTTTAACTATTTTATTATTTTTCTTAATACTAACTTTATTTTTTTAAATAATATATTTATTAACTATTTTAAATATTTTTTATTATAATAAAAGTATATTAAATATAATATATATTTTTTAAATATCAAAGCTATTTTATAGCTTTATTATTCTTTATAAATAAATAATATATACTTTATAATTAGAAAAAATATATAGCTAAAGTAGTTATAACTATATTAATTATAAGCTAATAATTTTTTTTATATTTTTTTTATTTTTAGCTTTTTAATTTAGAAAAATATATAGTTTTAATACTATTACTATATAGTTTTAAGATTATTTATAAAAAAATTAACTAATAATATACTATATATTATTATATAAGCTTAACTTTAGCTATATACTAAGAATAATATAAATTAAATATTTATTTTAAAATAGATATTAATAAAATATATATAATAAAAAAGATAAAATTTATTTAAAAATAAATAAACTAAATATATTAATTATATTAATTTTAAATTATTTAAATATTTTTTTACCAGTTTTTAAACTACTACTTTATATTAAAATAACTTTAGATTTTATATACTTTTTAATTAAATAAATATTAAATTTAAAATATCACTTAAAATTAAAATAGTATATAATTAAATTATTTTTTTATTTTTTTAACTTTTTTAATTTTTTATTGTTAAAAATTAGTAAATATTTATAATTTAATACCCAAAAATAAATAAATTAATTAATTATTTAAAAAAATACAAAGTACTTATTTAATAAATTAGATAAATAAAAATATATTAAAAAATAAAAGTTATTTCAAAAAGTAAAATAATTATATACTTACTTTAAAATCTTTATTTTAGATAAATATAATAATTATAAGTTAAAAAGTTACTATTTTAATTTAAAAGTATTTAATAAAGTTTAATAATTTACAAGTTTTAAAAATATGTAAATTATTTTTTTATTAGCTAAAAGTTTTTGCTATTAAAATTATATAAGCTTATTATAGTATTATAATTAAAATAAGCTTTTATATATATATTTAATATATTTAATATAAAATAAAAGATGTATTATTTAAAATTATAATTATTTTTTAAGTAAAAATAATTAGTTTTTTAAACTATTAGTTTTTATTTTCTAATATATAAAAAAATAAGCTATAATTTTTATAAAGTAGTTTTTTAAATATAATTTTAAAATAAAAGTTTTATTTTTATAATATATTTTTTTCTAGCTTTAATAATATATATATATATATTATAAACTTTTAATACAATTTAAAATAATAATTACTAAAAAATATTTTTATTTTTTAATTAAATTACTATTCTATTTACTATATAATTATAATAATTTTTTTATTTTTTATATTCATATTTTATTTTATTAATAACTTTTAATAATATATATATTTAACTATTTTTTATAATAGAAAAAATTTTAAGCTATAGTAAAAGAAAATGTTATAATTAACTAATAGTAATTTTTATAACATATAAAAAAGCTATAAAAGTAATTTATAAAGTAAATAAAATAAGTAGATAGCTTTAATTAAGGTAAATTATTATATTAATAATTAAAAATATAAGTATTAAAAAAAATATATTTTTAAATTAGTTACTAGTTTTAAATTTTTATTAATTTTTTAAATGGATTTTTACTTTTAAAGTAGAATTTTAACCTACTTTTAACTTTAGTAAATTCTTTTATAAAATATATTTTTATATAATTTTATCAAATAATTTACTTTTTAAAATTAAAATCAGCTACTTTTATATATTTTTTAAAAGCTATATAACATAATTAAAGGCTAAAATTATTTAGTATATATAGTTTTATATTTTAAACTAATAGTATTTTCTTTAAAAAGATCAATTTTATATATATAAATTAAAGCTTAAGCTTTAATAATATATAATAAATTATATATTTTAAACTAAAATTAGTAAAACAAGTTAAATATTATAAATATTTAAGTATAAACATAAATGTTTTTGATTTTAAAGATATTTACAATTTTAAAAATAATAGTAAAAATCAATTAAACTGATAAAAAGAAAACTAATTAAGCTTTCCATTTTTTAATCAAAACTTTTTCAAAGATTTTTAAGGTGTAACAATATAGTATTTGCAAATTTAGCTTAATTAAATTATATATTTGTTAAAGTAAATGTCTTAGAGGACTGATTCTGTTTTGTTAATAAATAAAACTTAATTAAATTGGATTAACTTTATAAATTAGAACTTGACCTTTTAAAGTTCCAAATTTTTTTCTTATAAATTATCCAACTTGACATAAATGTTTGTTTATTTAAATTTATATACAATCAATGGATACATCAAAGAGTAATTAGATTTGCAGAGGATTTCTATCAAAAGGCGAATTATGCTAAAGGAGCTTAAGTAGTGTAGGCTAATATGTCTGTGAAGGTAGGAGAACCAAGGAAAAATAAAAGACGAAGTTTAAAGTTTTAACTTTATGTATTTTCATAAGTTTCTGAGGTTCTTAAAGATTAAATTGATCGATTTTTTAATTGTCAATTTGTTTTTAATTCAAAAACTTTTGCTATAATTTTAGTTAATTTTATAAAGTGTTAAGCTCAGCTATATTTTTCTATAAAGAAAAAATAAATATGTTTTCATAATTTCCGATCACCTTACCACTAAAGCTTAAATTAGTAAATTATGTAATACATAGCGTATTATAGCAGTTCTAGCAAAATACATAAAGTGCGACGCTCGGAACTTGTAGTATTCCATTTGATTAGAGTAAAAAAACCTCTTAGGAACATAAATTTTATAATTCAATTAGAAAATTAATTTATATTATCTCTAGGGTCTAATTCTATAAATTTTATTTATGGGATACTTTTTTTAACTATTTTTATTAACAAATTAAATTTCAATAGATATTTTGTACTAAATTTCGGCCCCTAAAAATTACGGAACCAACATCAAAATTTTCATTACAATTCAAAACCTGATTAATTTGACAAGTTTAACTTAAGAAAAATTAGCTTTTGGTAAAGTTATATTTATTACAAAAATAAATGATTTTTGGTAAGTAACAATTATAATAAAGGATTAAGTTTGTAAATGTAAAAGTTAATATTTAATTAAGAATAAATTCTAGTATCGTTTATGTGTCACTTCTCCTAAATTTCAAATCTAATTTTTAAAATTATTTTATAACGAATAAAATCCAGATTATTCGAAGGATAATTATAGAAAGTACAAGTTGAAATGTTTTAAATTAGCTAAAAATCAAAAGTACTGAAGATTATAATCTTTTTAGCTACTATTAAATTTAATTAGAAGTTAATTTTATATTACGTAATCTTCGATAGCCATTTTGAAATTTTAGTTAGAAATCTAATTTTGAGGTTCTAAAGCAATTCTACCGAGAATTAGCAGAATTTTTAGACTGGTACCAACTTGAGGGTACTTTTTATATTCTAAGAATATATTAATTTCAAACCGGACTACCAAATGTATTCATCTCATTTAGGGATCATTTTTATCCCAATTCGATCTACTTATCGTTGCATACCAACTTTTTAATATAGTAAATTTGCGGAAGTAGAGTTTAGAAAAGTAATATAGATTTCTATTTATTAATTTTAATCAAATTTAGTTATATTTCCTATTAAACACTGATATTCCAGTTTTTGGATAAATAATGTATTTGAATTTGAACCACTCCAAATCAGTTCTTTAAGTTAAGTTACAGTCTATTAGCCCAAAATAGTTCCCAATTTAAAGCAAAATTTACCAATTCGTCATTTTTATAAGTAAGGCGATGCAATCAACCAAAGTAGTTGAAATTAAAGTTTGTATCTACATTATTTATCGAAATCCGATACTTAAGTTCGAGAATTGTAATTTTAAATAAAAATATACTCCTTTAAGTTTTAGATTTGTTAAAATATTTCTTATATTGGAAAAAATTGAATATATTAGGTAAATTCCTTAGAATATACAACTTATAATACATGCAATTTGTATGCGTATAAAAAAAGTGTAATAGAATAAAAACTTATACATCGTTCCATCCCTTTATCATACTTCAAAGGCATACAAGTGTTTTGGAATGCTTCAACTAAAGATTTGAATAATTAACGGGTATCTTATATCGTTAATTAGATATAATTATTCAGTAAATTTAATTGTGTTTTTAGTTGAAGTAAGAGCCTCATAACGTAGGATACCTTTTATTTCTACTGCTGTCAACGAGATTGTAAATGAATGAATCAGAAAGGTATAGGTGAACTTGAAGCTTATAAATAGATCCGAAGCCATAATATAAAGTTAAAAGAATACTAGCTATATTAAAACATAATATAAAAGTTCATATACGATTGCTAAATTAAATATAGGCTTAATATGGTAAACAGTTTTTCTATAATACTACTCATATTTTGGTATGTATTTAGACATTAAGTAATTTATAAGCAATTTTGTATGAAATAATTGATCGTTCAACCTTTTTATCTGAAACGTAAAGCATTAGCATAACACTACTTATGAATAATAAATTTCAAAGGTAAAATAATGAATTATTAATTAAACAAAATTTACTGTTGTATAATAAATATATTCTATTTTTTAACAAGTTATCGCACTACATAAAACTAATTATAATTAGATTAATAACATATATTATTAAAATGATTGTTATTTTTGATATATCAAATATTAAATTTATAAAATATACTGAAAGTTGAATAAAAATTTTAATGTTAATTATTGGTTTTTATTGATGCTAGTTTATTTTTGCTAAACTAATTTATACTAAATTGTATAGCTTATATTTCGTTGTTTATAAAACAACATTAGAAGGATTAATGGTTGACTAAGTAATTTTAAATGGTGTAAGCTAGGTAACAAGTATTAATCGATATTTAATTCTTCAAATTTAGTTATTAGTGAAAATATACCTAAACATTCGGAAGCAAGTTTAAATTGACTACGAGTTATTCGCAGCATAGCGATACCACCTTGGATTGAGTTTAGTGAAGCTTCAGGGTGTTTACATTTGGTTTGACGGTAGTACATCAGTTGAAACATAATCGCTACACTTAAACAATAGAACCTATATGTCGTACCAGCGAAGTTGAAGCTATGACCAAATTTGATCGTTATGTTAATAGCTTGTTCGGACAACCACCTACATTTCTCAATGTACATATCAGCTTTATATGTATCTAAAGAACTAGCTAAAGGTTGGAAAAGTTGTAGTAGAGTACTGAAATAGATAAGATCCAAATTGTTTTTAAATTTTAGTATTGTAGAAGAACTATCAAAATCACAGCGTGTCTCCAATTTCTTAAATTTCTCACTTAGCTTACTATGCCAGTAGTCCAGTTTATGTTTTATTTCGTGGGCTCTTTGTTCCCGATGCATTTCAAATAGTTTACTGTCACTGGAATATTGGTAAGGCTGCGTTATAACGTACGAAAGAAGATGGGAGATCGCGCAAAGTTGCAGTGTAAATAGGAGAGAACATTCGTTTATTAAACCATTGAGAGTTAACGCTTCATACTGGGGACTTGAAGTTGCACTTTTCGAGTTAGGGAGACCTTGGTAAATAATAAACCATGGCTTACCTATAGTGAACGAATAAGTTTTGTCTAATATATGGCACCAAGCCCATAGTAACGAACGAACTTTCATTTCAGTTGGTGAGCAGCTTTTTGGTGACTCTTTGTCAAGACCTAGAGCGTAACCTATTCTAATAGCCGTCCCTAGGTAAATCCACGAGTTTTGAAATTGGGAAGAAGAGTGTTGAAAATGTGCTAATAAAAGGTAAGTTGCCACCTTACATAAGGTAGGTCTACCTGTATACTCCTTCTTTAACTCCATTATAGCACTTTTTGTAAAGAATTCGGCGTATTCAGGCGCTATATGTGGTAAATATGCTGAACCTATGGCACACATCATATGTATCAACATTTTAGGCTGTGA
This sequence comes from Capillidium rhysosporum, assembly GCA_037055185.1. Classification (NCBI taxonomy): domain Eukaryota; kingdom Fungi; phylum Entomophthoromycota; class Entomophthoromycetes; order Entomophthorales; family Capillidiaceae; genus Capillidium; species Capillidium rhysosporum. The sequence goes on from JAWQFY010000033.1 coordinate 69,354, forward strand.
ATCAAGGTCTGAAAGAAAAGATTCTTTGTCAACTAAAGGTACAAAATAATGAAAATAGGCAAAATATGAGTTTAAACAAGATTGTGCTATTTCTTCTAATAAAGATAAACAGTCCGACACCCTCAGTGTTGGCGACTTAGGGCCGTTAAAAAATAGAAACCTTGTCATCTCATCTTCACTTTCGGAAAAGAGTTTGTGCTTCAGATATTGTGTTACTAGGAAACCCATAGGACTATTACCGTTATAATCTAAAGTTCCATCTTTTAGCATCGCTATATCCTTTTTGGTATCGATGATTGAATTTGATAAGATCATCTGTATAGCAACTGCCTTCATAGCTGTACCTTTTACTGATATAATTTTATTGGCCGCTTTATTTTTTTGTTTGGTGTTTTTGTAACTACTAACGTCAGTCGAATAAGATTGAGGGGATGAACTTGGGCTACTCTTCTGTTTAACGTACTGCGTTAAATTTAACATTAAGTCTCCTCTAGGCACTTGAAGAAAATATTGTTCCGACTCTTCCTCTTTACTATCGGAACTTTGATTTTTCTTCCCTCTAGCCTGCCATCGCACATAATTTCTAGTACATTCCTCCTTCCTTGAAGTACAGTGTTTACAACTTGGTTTCCTTTTATCGCATTTAACTTTTCGAACTCTGCATCGGTCGCAAGTTTGCTCGTACAATAGTTCTAAGTTGGAACTGTAATGTAAGGTTGCCATTCTTTACCTAAAGAAAAAAAGCTAATCTATACTAAAACAATTGGAATTTCTAATTCTATAAATAACCGTCATAATTGCAGGTTCAGTTTATCCTAAGCTGCATAAAAGGTGATGTAATCTTCTAAATTTAATCTACTTTATCGGATACCATCCCAATTACATTCTTTTTTAAGGTGGAGCTATAAGTATTTGGGCCAGAAATTCAATCTAAAAACCGGTTTACCCCCTCCTGAAATTTAATAAACAGTACAAATTGACAGCTTAATATCGGCAGTATAAAATTTAATGGTATACTTAAAACATATCCAATCCTAGCTAAACTCTGTTGGTACGAGTATCTTGGCCTTAGTTTCAAATGCCTAGATTTTATAAGGTTTGTTTACGTTCCTTTACTGTTTAAAATGGATTTTGGACTCCCAAGCGAACAAATAAAAGAATTAAGTGCAGTAGAGCAGGTGCGCCAAGCTGTTGAGCTATCAGTAATCGGTATAGTACGTAATATAATTTAATCACTCTAGTTTAAGTAAATAACCTGTTCTCATCAATTTAGCAAAGAACTTCAATAAAATAGTTGTTTAATTTTGATTTTAAATTTTCATTATTATAGAAGCTATGCTAATAAAATGCGGAAATTTAACATTTATAGTAATCCTAGTACTTAAAATTATTAAAAACTGTTGAAATAGATCTAATGAAATATTTTTATTGGTCCTACCTGCATTAAATTTCGATCTTTTGAATTTTGTTACGTATAAACTTACACTCTTATTTGGCATGTTTAATAACGGGAATTTAAAGATAATTTAAATATCCAAGTATACAACTAAATCCAACATAGTTTAAATTATGAGTGTCGTAAAGTTCTAGATCAGTTCCCCACAAAAGCAATATACTTATTTTAGAAAACTTTATAACTGTTAAAGTTCTAATAGCCTTTAACTATATCAAGATTTATTTTTAAATATCAGAAGTCTTTTTCCTATAGTTACTGTATTTATTATTATATGTTGCAAGGAGCATCCACTTAAAGAAACTCACTATTAGAAATTAGATATCGGTACTTTAATGAAACAGGTACGAAGTAATTATAGTCACATTATGTTTTTGACATGTACTTAAATATAAATAAATAAACATGCTTACACAGCTTCTAGTACTCTTAAAATAGGGGCATAGTAGTATAATCCGATATGTTTGACGGAAAATATTGTATGCATTAAATGTTGTCAAACTATCTAATATTATTGTATTTTGTAATAATTGTTACCTCCTGTCATAAACTTTTACATATACTAAAGAATAATATAGTAGCAAAAATAGTAAATTTGTTGCATACTTAAACTATTGTATATTACTTTTATATCCATCAATTGGTAAATGTATGTAAGTACTTGTAAATCTATTACATACTAGATCAGCTATTTTTTTTGCATATTAAGCATGACCTGTACTAAAAAGTTAAAATTACTTATTTTATCACAAATATTTTTACTACTAAAAATAAGTATACCAAATTTTTTCATGCTAAAATTACTCTAAATATAAATAGAAGCTACTATATTAGTAATTAAATTTATAAATTAAAAATACTCTGTTTGTTAAAAGTTTAAAATAACTAATATTTAATAAATTGTTACAGCTTATAGTAACTTTAACCTATTTTTTATTTGCAAAAAAAAAAAAAAATTTATTTTATTATTTTAATGTATTTTAAAATAAAGAAATTTTCTATTTTTTTTAATTTTAATTATTTAATATTTTTTTATAATAAAAATAATAATTAACTATAAATTATTATAAATAAATTATAGTTTAAAACTTTTAAATTTATTAAATTTAAAGCTAATTAAAGATTTATTTAAATCTAGTTATAGTTATAATATTTATAATAATAAATATTATTATTTACTTTTATAAATTATATTAAACTATTTTATTATTAGCTTAATAAATACTAAATAATATTATAATTTAATTATAAAAAAAATTATTAAACTTTTAAAATAAAATAAAAAGTCTTATTATTTAGCTAAATTAAATTATACTTTAAAAGAGATTTTAAAAACTATAAGCTATAATATTATTATTATAAAAATATATAATATTAGTATTTATTAAAATATATAATTTTATTAATATATAAAACTTTTAATTTTTAAAAATAAATATATTAAAAACCTTTAAAATAAGCAAAGTTAATTATTTAAATTTATATATATTATAATATCTGCTATTAATTTTATTTTAGAAAATTTTAATATAAATAATTTAAAATATAAAAATAAATAGTATTAATATTAATAGTTAAAAAAAGTACTAAAAATAATATAGTTTTAACTTAAAATAAAGTAATAAAGTAAAGTTTAAAAAAAAATCTTATATTTATACTATACAAAAAATTTAGTATTTAAATTTATTATTTATATACTTTAATAAATAGTTTTATTAATACTTTAATTTTATAAGATATTTTTATAATATTTTTAAGTTAATTAATAATATAATTAGCTAAATACTAATTATATAAAAATATATAATACTTAAATAGGTTTAATTTTTTTTAAAATTAATATTATTTTAAAAAAATTATATAATTTTAAGTTTTACTATAATACTAAATTTATTATATTAAAATTAATTATTTAATTTAAAAAAAAAACTTTAATAATTTTTAGTTAAATATAGCTTTTATAAAAATTTTAATAAGTATTATAAAAAATATTAAAAAATTACTTGCTAGCTTTTAAAGTATATAAATATTTATATATATATATGTAATTTTTTATTAGTATACTATAAATAATTATTTATTACTAATATTATTCTTTTTTTTTCTTTTTTTTACTACTAAAAATTCTAGCTAATTATTTTAAAAAAATATATTTAAAATAGTTAATATTTAAAAAAAACTAAGTATTTAAACTTTTATAAATTTAATTAATATAAAATAATAACTAAAATAGTTAAAAATAGTAAGTTTACTTAGTAAATATAATTAATTATAAATTAATTAATAAAAAAAATAAAATAGTATTAAATTATTATTAAATAAAATAAATATAAATATTAAATACTAATAAAAAAAACTATAAAGTAATATATTTTATTTTATATTTTAAAAATAAGTTTAATATTTTACTTAATATTTACTATAAATTTTAATTTTACTTTAGTAATTTTTACTAAAAAAAACTATCTTTTTTATTAAGTATTAGTTATATTAGCTAGTAAAAAGTTATTAAAAAAGGTATTTTAATAATATATATTATAAAATTACTAAGTATAGTATATATAATATTTTTAACTTTTTTATTATCTTTACTTTATTTTAAAATATTAAATTAGCTATTTTAAAAGTAGCTAATAATTTTTAGATTATTTAAATAAAATATATTTATAGTAATATTTAAAATTATTATATAAATTAAAGTATTTAAAGAATATAAATATATATAAACTTATTTAATAAAGTAAGAGTAAATTATAAAATTTATAATAAAACTAATATTTTGTATAATAATAATATATATATAATTATATTAATTAGAAATTATTAATATTAAAATAAAGTAAATTTAAAACTATTTTTTTAGTAATAATTATAAATATTAAAAAATTAAATATTATTTATAATAGCTTAGTTTAGTAATTAACTATTTATAAAAATTATTAAGAAATAGCTAATTTTTATAATACCAACTTTAATAAATTTTAAATTAATATATAATTAATTTATAATTAAATTATTTATAATATATATAATGAATATATATAAAAAATAAAATGTAATTCTTTTAGTTTTCAAGATTTACAGATATCACATAAAATATAATTTAAAAAATCAATTTATTATTAAACATAAATCTCAAAACAGGAAAGTAACATAAATAAATAAAATAATCCTAAAGTAGTTAATATTAAATGTATTTATATATACATTAACAGTGAAAAGATATAATCCTCTATGGTCCAGTGGTTAGGATTTTCCGCTTTCACCGGAACGGCCAGGGTTCGATTCCCTGTAGGGGAGGATTTTTTTAATCAATTATTTAATTTATAAATCTGTTTAATGTTTAAAAATAATTTTTTAGATTTTGGTTCTAAAGTTAGGATTTTATATATCTTTGTCACTAAAATCTATACATGCATTTTGTTATTAAAGTTTTAAATATTGTTTGTATAATTTCCAATTTTAAAGATGGTGATGGAGACCATGTTTACTACCATTATAGCACATAAAACACCGAATTCTGCTTTAAATTTTAGTTTTTAGACTTGAATGTTTTACAGTAAATAAATAAGGCTTAATGCTAACGATTGCACTTTTGTTTCTAACTTTTTTGGAAGTAAATCAATATAAAGTAGTATTTGGATGATAATGTTGAATACTAACATTAATAAAGTTACAAATTACAAATTTATGTCATATCAAAATTAAAGAATAAGTTACTACCAAGTTTTATGCTTTAAAATATCTATATTTGAAGTATATCACTATAAAGCTATTTAATTAAACAATACTACCGCCACTATTACCATAACATATTTTAGTTATCTCAGTAGTATTGTTTTTTGCTATTTAAGTTTTAAAGTTTTGTAATTATTTGTAGCTTATAGACGACTGTTTAATTTAAGATTTTAACTACGATTAAACTTTTAGTTATAAATAAGAGTTTTTATATACGGTTCTTGAAATTTATGTTATCCGAGCATAGTTTTGCTTATAATAATTGTATTTTAGTAAAGTATAAGTTTTTTAAAATAATGATGAGATAACAATAGAATTAAATTTAAAATTAATTTTGTTAATACTCTTCTCTTGTAGAGTTAATATATTATGCTCAAATATGACGTAAATATATAGTTTTCCTTAAAAACTTAAGTAGAAAATCGGTAGTACGTTCGATAAAGAAGTTGTACAAGTTTTTGCTAAAATGCTTTCGTATTTGTGTTCTTATTATTTCAAAAAATTAAAGAAATAAGCCCAATTGAAGGTGTATGTTGATAAAAGAAGCTCGCCGAATATAGTTATCATAAAATTTGTTAAGTTGATCGAAAAAATCTAAATCGAATATTATTAAAACTAAAAAAGAAATTCCTCCCCTACAGGGAATCGAACCCTGGCCGTTCCGGTGAAAGCGGAAAATCCTAACCACTGGACCATAGAGGATTATATCTTTTTACTGTTAATGTATATATAAATACATTTAATTAAAATTTTTATATTCTACTTTTTAGTTCATTTTGTTTACTATTTTAATAACAGAATTGAATGAAGTATACATTTATATTGTTTTCTGATTTATTTGTAGCTTCTTACTTAGTATTTTTTATATATTACTATTTTAAAATAACTGTAATTTAGCTTTATATGGAATAATAATTTATAATATTATTTATTTAAATATATATATTTAGTTAAACTAAATTAATATTTCTAATTTAATTAAGTTTAACCCTAACTTTATAATTAACTATTTTTAAAAGAAGCTGATTTTAATAAAGCTTTTATAAATTAAAATCTTAATTAAAACTTGCTAAAAACAAATATTTATATTATAGTTTATTTGTTTATATTTATATACTATAAAACTTTTAATAAAAATTTACTAAAAATTATTTATATTTAATATTTTAAAAAGGAGAATGTTACTTTTTCAATTAGCATATAATACAATATGGTTATTAAACTATTAAAAAAATATTGATTTTAATATTAAATAATAATAGTATAAAATTTTTAAAAAAATAATAATATTTAACATATTTATTAAAATTATTATATTATTTAAATACTTTTTTTTTAAGCTTATATTTATAAAAATTTATTAATATAGTAATTTATAACTAATATTTTTAAACTATAATAATTTTTTATAATTTTTTTAATTTAAATAAATAGCAAGTAAAATTGCTAAAACTATTTAATTTATTACTATTACTATTAAAAAAAACTTTTTAAATACTTTGATTTTATTATTAGTTTATTTTTTATTTTTAAATATAGATAAGTTAATATAATAAATTTAAAACTTTATTTATTTTAAGATAAAATAACTAGTTTTTATTATTTTAAAGATTATTAGTTTATATATAATATAAAAATATATAGCTTAATTTTTAGCTTAATTAAAAATTCTTAAATTATAAACTTTATATATAATTAAATTAAAAAATTATTAATACTTTTTATAATTATATTAAGTATATTTAGTTATATAAATTAATTATATAAAAAATACTAGTAAAGTTAATTTAAAATTTTATACCTTATAATTTAAATATATATTTACTTATTAAATTTTTTATATATTTGTTAAACTTTTTTAATTTTAAATAAGTACTATTTTTAAAAATAATATTGCTAAAAACTTAATATTTAAAATAGTAGCTTAATTTACTTTTATAATAAAATAAATATAATTTAAGCATTTTTAAAAATATATAAAGTTATTTTTTTTTAGTAAGGCTAAAAAAGATTTAAATGCTAATAAAAATATATAAGTTTAAATTAAATAAAATAAAAATGCAATACTTTTATACTAAAAGTGTTATTAAAAAAAAGCTATAATATTAAAATAAAGCTTTTAAATTAAAAATATACCAACTATTTTAATAATATAATTTATAATAATAAAATAGTCAGCTTTTAAAATAAAGCTTTAAAAGTATATTAATATATTATATATATATATTATAATTATTTTTTATATACTATTTATAATTTATTTATACTATATAAAAAAATAAAAATAAAAATAAGTAATAAAATTATAATATTAATACTTAACTTTATAAAATAAACCTAATATTTATAATTATATATTATAAATAAAAAAATACTTTATTATATAAACTTTTTTTAAAGTAATTAATTAATAATAATTAAGTTAATTAAAAAAACTGTAAATAAAAAGCTTTTTAAAAAAGTTAGTAGTAAAAATATTTACTTAAAAGCTTATTATAATATAATTAGATAAATTTAATATAAGTAAAATATTAGATATAAAAATAAAAATTAAAAAAAAATTTAACAAAATAGTTAACTTAAAATTTAATAAATAAAAGTAAACATTAAAGATTAATAAAATAAATA
>JAWQFY010000034.1:0-76960 GCA_037055185.1 Capillidium rhysosporum
AATAAATAACTTACTATTAATTTTTCTTTACTAGCTTTATTAATTTCATGTTAGAGTTCTTTACTAAGATATCAGGACTCTCTCCTGAAATTATAGGTTATTTATTCTGTCTCCTGTTTCTGTCTTATATAAACTACTCTGTTCATCTAATATATAGATGGCTAGGCCTAGGGCTAGTCAATTATGTAGGTATCCACTATACCTGGACCAAGTTTCTCCACCAGTGGAATCAACTACTATTACCACCCCTTACCTGGCGTCACAAATAGTATATAAATTACTATTTTTTTCTTTCTAGATTCAGTATTTTTATTATTAACTGCATTTTACAAAATAAGTTATATATATTATATACCTATAAATTAGTTAAAAACCTAATAAAATATTTAAATAATGAAAATTTTATTTTTATTAGTATGTAACTATTTTATAAAATTAATATAAATATGTTTTTTTAATTAGTTTTTTTTTAATTTAATTGCTTAATCTTTTATTTTAACTTTATTAGTTAATTTTATGTATTGCTCTTTAACTTTTTTAGATAGACTTGGATTTGATACAATTGAAAACTTTAAAATAAAATGGCTAATTTTCTATAGAAATATGCAATTAATAATATTATTATTTAAAATATTTTTTAAATATAAATGAATTTAGTGCTTTATTTTATAAATAATCAATTACATTTTAGTACTATATAAACAATATACAAATTACAATAGTGAATATAGCTTAGAAAGAGGAACATATATATAATAGATTAACTTGATGATATAGTTATGATTGTATTCTTTATTTATAATTTTACATAAGTCTATTGATTGTTTATAGTTTAAATGAAGTAGTCTTACCAGAGGCTAAATCATATAATGCTATTAAAGTATAAAACATTTAACCTTTCGTACCTTTGTACTAGTCTGTGGTCTAACTATATCGACTTGTTTTACGAGAGTTTGAAAAATCTGGGTTATGTTATAGCCTTTCTTAGCAGAACATTCGTAAAACGGGCTTTCAATTTCGTGAGCAAGTTGAAGTCCTTGCTTGGTTGTAACTACTTTTTCGCCGTCCAAATCACACTTATTGCCTGCTAACACAATCGGTATCTTTAAAAGCTTGATTAAGTATATTTATTGAATAATTAAATACCTTTCTTGACCCTTTGACCCTCAAAATATGCTCGTATATTTCGGATATTTCGTTATAGGAAGACATGGACGAGACCGAGTAAACCAGTAAAAATGCATTGCCGCTACTCATGTATAAATCTCGGATTGCTGTAAATTGCTCTGTACCGGCAGTATCCAAAATTTCCAACACACATGTCTTTTTACCCACTACCATAGCTTTACGGTAAGAGTCTTCGATAGTTGGATCGTACTTTTCTACAAAAATGCCCTGGATGAACTGTACAGTCTTTATACATGTTAAAATTAAATAACAATAAAGTTGCTTACGATTGCCGATTTACCTACACCACCAGCACCTAGGACTACGATTTTGTATTCTCTCATTTAAAATAATTAAACTGGATACTGGTGCTAATTTTCGTTTTTATAAGTGAATGTCGTAATTTTAGGGGCTATAATTTTAGCTAACCTAAATCGCCATTTATTGCCATATTTTTAAATCAATCTAAGATTAGTTGTGTAAAACAATGCAGCTGTTTTACCCACCACAATCCCTGAATGATCCAAGTCCGTACACCGTTTAAATGCACTAATATTAATTAATATCATTATCAAAAGAGTGTGTTGACCCATAATAAACGTACATACCTCCGTGGTTTCTTGTATTGTCAGCAATTACGGGAACTTAAACCTTTATGTAAGTGACAAAACCGATATGTGTGCGTACTATTGAACATCTTTGTTTAAACTTATTAGAACACTTGTTAATTTGTTTAACATAATTGCGTAAGTAATTAATAAACTAGCTAACTAAACTTTAGTATATATATATAAGTATATAATATTTTTAAAATATACTAGTTTTATATGTTAACGTTGGAATTCAGTTTTCAATTTTCACTGATTTTGATAAAGTTTAAATTGTTGTGTTTTACTTTGAATACATACAAAATTTTGAAGCCAGCTTAACTGCTCCGCCTTTTGTGATTAAAGTGGGTTGTGCATTCAATTTTATACATTTGCCAAAAAATGCTATTGGCTTTTGAATTTACTTAAAAAATCAAGTTATGATACATGAGAAAATATATATATTATTTATATTGTGGTGATTGAGAATTAACTAGTAAATTTTGAGGTGGAATCGATCACTGTTCGATCTTAACAGCTTTGATGTTGAATTGTTGTTTCAATATTTCGAGTACATCCATATATCTTATAAACTTATACATTTACAGAATTAGATCAAAACTTAAAATCTATTCTTTGTGAAATATATATTTAAGCATAAGATATAATATAATCTTTACTCACTCAAATTATACATTTAATTGACGTATCTACTTGTGATAAACAAAAGTAGAAATAATAATATATTAATTGCGAAATAATTTTATATAAAGCAGAACTGCAGATGCAACTATTAAGCTAAAAATTGATGCATAGCTAGGCTTATTGTTAATTACATTAGTAGTTAAACAGTTAAAGGAAGTGGGATAGAGTAAGTATCGGAGGCTAGTAAAAAACTTAAGGTCAATTTTAAAACACTCGGGTCAAAATAATGAGCTTTTAACCGGAAAGCTACATACGGTTGAGGACGGTTATGTCGTCCATGGAGGGGTTACGTGATTTGAGCTTGATGGGAATAGGAAGACGGTCATCACCATCGTCACCAAAACGTAAAGGTACGTCGTATACGTCATTACCATTGGTACCGTTGATATTTAAGGAGTCCATGGTGAGTGGGAATTCATGTAAATGTTCGCCTCTTGGCTTAGGTGAACCGGGAGCAGATAAAGGTCTTGGAATCTTGGGAACGTGTGTAGAATCATCGATGAAACCATCATTGGAGAATCCGTAGGGGTAAACACGTCTTAAACCTAACTGACGTGCTTTCATGTACTCTACGCCCATACGCTTCCAGTCTAACAAATCGGATAGACGCTCGGTACGGTTACGCTGGTTGATACGTTGACGACGCGATTTCACGCAGAAGTCCATCATATAATCAGTCAGCTGCTCGATCGACTCGTCAACTCCCTTCATACGTCTATCTACAATATAGATACCGTAATCGCTGGTGTTCTCGATGTTATCTTCCATAAAGCAACCAAATCCGGACAAATTGGTAGTAATACTTGGCACACCCATCACTGTGCATTCAGCTGGAGTATATCCCCTAATTAAGGTTAGAAAAGTAAAAAACAATTGAACTTACCAAGGTTCGTAGTAACTAGGGAATACACCTAAATGGCACCCACGTACGAATTCTTCGTAATCGAGACCAAGTACTGGGTTATTCGAATTCAAAAATTCGGGGTGGAATACAACCTTGACGCGGTCAGTAGGATAGTTAAACAGGTGGAGGCGGCGAATCTGATTCAAAACTGGATCCTTTTGATCGTCTTCCATGTTATGGGTGACTACTGGTGGCAAGGTATGACGCTTGAGAGCAAACATACGTCTCTTTAGTAGGATTTTTTCCTGTTCAGATAAAAGATCATCACCTTTGGGTTCAGTTCCTCTAAAACGGACGTTAAAAAGTAAAATTAGTTGTAGCAATACCTAGCTGCCGCTTCAAACAAACGTTTTCCAATACGGTCTTGAATTTCTGATACGGTATCTTTAAGCTGCTTAACAACAGCATGACCTTTCAATGTTTCGACAGTGAATGAATGCGTTTTAGCAGGCATAATAACAAAGGCAACTACAGTAACATCAGGTTTATGGCTCTTTAATCTATGGTTTAATCCTAAGCAAAATTTGATAAGTAAAAGTAAAATAGGTTAAATTTACGAGCTAAAGCTTCTACAAACATATCTACACCCTTATTACGGTATTCGTATCTACCAGCAGTGAAGAAATAAACAGTATTTTCCAAGTCAAAGTCATAATGACCATAAAAATGTCCTCGAACAAAGTCGTGAATTTTTTCTTTAGCTTGAGCATGCATATTTTGAAATTCGTGAATAGCACTATAAGAAGTTAATACGTTATTTTTTATAAATTATAGTACCTGAATTTAACGACATTAAGACCGTTCGGTAAAACACCATCTTTGACTATTAATATTTTGGTTTTGATTAAAATTACCTGGCTTCCGTTTAAGAAGGTGCTCAGACTCGAATGCAGTAATGTGAGAAACAGTTGTAAATACATCAGCACAGTGAGCAGCTGCACGTTCTAAGCAGTATCTATGGTAGATACCTCTCTTTCCAGCTTCTTGATCGACATCTACAGTTGTCAAGCTGTTATAAAAATCAATGTCACCAGCACATAGGTAACGTCCCAGTAGAGTGGCGTGGGTAGTGAAAATGGTTACCAAGTCCAGCTCTCTTTTTCTACACAGGACTAGACCTACACCCACCATCCATTCATGGAAATGAGCAATAACCGCTTTCTCACGTTGAATACTAACAAACTAGTTTCTTGGTTAGAATATGGAAAGTTTAAACAATTTACGTTCTGCAAAAACTGAGCAACCAAATATCCAAATACGACAGCGTCATTAGTTTCGGTATCGTTAGTAGGGGAAGGGATACCAGCAATACTCCATAATTCCCCCTTCCACTGGTTCATGTAGTGGAAGGCCGAAGCAATATCGAACAACAAAACGTAAGGAGCTCCTTCAATAAGCCAACGACCAAACTGAAGCTTGAAACCTCTAGATTCTAATCCACTTATGGCTTCCCTCAGTTCCTCAGTTGGAGGTTCGATAGATTCAACTTCAAGGTGAGCATTTATGTGGTTTAAAGGTCCTATCAAACAATATCTGTCTCCGTATTCTTTGACGGTAACTGGTGCTTTTGTCTTGATGACGGTGTAGATCCCACCAACTTAGAAAATAGGTAATTAGTGCTAATTAAAGTTATATACCTACCTTTATTGGCGACTTCCCAAGCTATTTCGAAAAGGAAAGGCTCTTTCGTATCTCTTTGAATATGGTGTCCGTTCATCTTGACTTATATTTACTTAAAAATATACAAGCTTATTTTTTGATAAAATTCAAATTTATAGCTTCATGCACTACTTTTATTCGACGCAATCATTAATGATTTCTGAAGGTCTATTAGGAGTTTTAGGTCAAAGTGATAAAATGGTGTACCGTATTTACATCATTTGAGTTTAGGCTCAAAATTTTATCAGTTGGGACACTTAATCGGGAAGGCTAGTTTATGATCTCAGTTCTTTATTGGAGGGTACAAATCTAATCTTATCAGCTGATATTAGTATCTATGGCAGGGAGTAAAGGACGGTATACAACCCTAGCTCAATTACCACCAGCAATGAAGCTAACCCTACAAGTGAATCCATTTGCAGTACAACAGATGCCACATATTACTTCTTTTAGATTTCGTTATCATTTTGTGATGAAATTTAGAATCCAGTTTACAAAGCGTGGGAAAAAGTATTGTCAAAGTACAGTCAGATAAAAGGGTGAGGAATTTTATCTTGTAGCGTTAATCAGCTTCCATATTTTTAGAAAAGTTACAGAACTAAAATATTCACAGTTAGGAACCAATCGTAATAATAGTTAGCTTGTTCAAACACTCACCAATGTAGGAAAAAATGATATTTGTACAATTCACTGCAGGCACCGCGAACAGTTTTATATCTTAATAATTATTAGGTGAAGTTGTTATTAAGTGCTAAATTGAAACATAGATTTAAACGTTTAGTACCTTACAAAATTTATTAGAGCTTAACGTATGAATACATCATTTGTTTAAATGCTTACTAAAAGCTGGAGATTTAGTAAGCTTTTAGCTCAACAATGTGATATTGGTGCGCCATTTATTAACTTGGAAATAAGTCGTGTTGTGCTAGTTGTCCGGTAAGAATTAAACTGAAAGCCACCTTATTTGTGGTGTACTTATGTCTAAATTGCAGAATTTTTTAAAGCTTCTAAAAGGTCATTTGGAATTTAAATTTAGGACAATATTTTAGAGTATAATTTAAGATTAAATTTTTAATCAAATATAACCTTTACATAATAGTTAAATTTTGGAAAAACAATTAAATATTCTATTTTTTATTCAAACTCAATTTGTATGGTTTTGGAAGTTCAATACTATTATTTTAGCAACTTTAGCTTAATTTTTTAAAGTAAAAAATAACAACCTTTGAAGTTTTTAATTTAAAAAAAAATTAGTAGAATATTAAAGTTCTATATAAATAAAATTTACAGTTTAAATTTAAATTAATTGATTTTAAGCTGTTGTTAGTTTTTAGCTAAAATCTTTTTGTTATATAGTTTTGATGCATTTTATTAACAGCAGTAGGAAGTGCAAATGTTTTTTGACATTTTTACCGATTTTTTATACTTTTTAAATTCTAAACCAAAAAGAATCCTAGATGTTCGACCAAAAACTTGAAATTTTGAATAGTATGTTTTTATGGAAATATAATTTAGTGATTAAAAATTGGAAACCTGAATATTCTAGTTTACGTTGATTATACTTATTTATGAAATACTACTATTTTATTTATATGGAAATCGACTTATTTAAATTTGAATTCAAAATTTAAGATGCAAAAGCATACAAGAAATATATTCGAAAAATTAAACTACTTTTGAACTAAAGATAATAAAAAGGTATTAAATCTCGAAAATATTTCGTCAAATAGTTAAACATATTTTAAATTAATAGTGTTAAAATTAACAAAAACTCTTCTAAAAATATAGATATAATATAGTAAATTACTAGAACATTTACTTATTTTTCTGCTTAAAAGTCTAGAATTTTAATTAGTAATATATAAAAATATTTGGGGTATAAATTAATATAATTTGAGACTAAAATATAATTTCTAAACTTTTCTAGAGTAAGTATAACCTAGTATACAGCTCTGTTAGAGGTAGTTGTGGCTTTAACTGAAATACATTCCTATGTTATAAATAATACCATTGAGACACTAACTAGGCTCTGCCTCTAGATATACATAAATGTGAGTATTTTTACTAAAGATATTAAGTAAATTCAAAAATGAAGTTATTTCTTAATGTATTTTATAAATATGGATTGTAATACAATTACACATCATTTTTTTAAATACTTGGCAGTATAATAGTTATAGATCTGTATTATTAGATCAGTTAATAAGTTTAGAACTAGCTAAATTATATCTTTTTCCTTAATTTTAGCAGATTTAATCAGAGTATTAAGCTTTATATTCAGATAATTAAATAGTACTATTTTTAATATAGTAGTCAGAATTTTAAATAAAGCCCATTTTTATACAGCTTTGTTATTTTTAAGCCTTCTTAATAAGTTAGCTTTAAAGTAGGTAGTTAGCCTAATTTTCTAAAAATTTAATAATATATTTAAACTATAAAAGCTTTAAAGCCTCTTTTAATACTTTAAATTTAGTAACTAGACTTAGTTTAAAAATATTTAAGTTTAATTTTTAAACTAAGTATTTTTTTAGCAATTTTTTACTTTTACTAATTTATAATATTTTTATAGCTTATATAATTTTTATATATTATAAAATATTAATTACTTTTAAAAGTATTTATAATTATAATATATAAGTTTTTTAATAAATTTACATTTTTAAAAAACTTGCAGTTATAAATAAATTAAATTTAAAAGATTATAATACTAGTTTATTTTTAGATTTAAATATAAAAAAGTATATATTTTTTAGTAAAGTAATATTTACTTAAATTAAATTAAAATCTAAAATAAATATATAAAATCAAGTAAACTTTATAATAAAATTAATAAATAGTAAAAAGTAGAAATTTTATTTTTTAAAATAAAATTATTATTATAGCTAATTAAATTTTAATAAAAAATTAAATTAAATTAATATAATTAATTAAAAAGCTTATAGTTTAAAATTAATATATATATTTAATACTATTTTTAGTTTTAAAAGCTTTTTTTTAATTTTTAAATATTTTTTACTATTTAAAATTTATAATTATTAGTATATTTTTATTAATTTAAAATAAATAATTAATTTAAAAATTAATTATTTACTTTTATATAATATCAAATAACTAAATAACTACTATTAAAAGTAAGTATTTAAAAAAAAATAAGCTAATAAAATTAACTAAAAATAAATAAATATACTTACTTTTTATATATTAAAAAGCTAATAGCAATTAGCATATTTTACTAAAAAATTTTAAAAGATAAAAATATTAATAAAAATATATTTACTAATATATAATATTTTTTTTAAATTTTATATGTATTAAGAATTACTTATATTATTAAAATAAAATTTTAATATATATAATATTATTTAAGTTAAAAAATATTTATTTATATTTTAATATCTTTTTATTTTTAGTTTTTAATTATACTTATTTAAATTATAAGTTATAAATTAAAGTTATTTTATTAAAATTATTTATCTTTTAGCTATATATTATTTATAATTATTGTTAATTATATAGTCAATATAAATTTACTAAAAAAAACCATTAGAAATTAGATTTTAATTAATATAAAAGTTTAAAAAAAAACAAAAAAGTAATAATTTAAAAGTTATATTTTAATTATAATAAAAGTTTAAAAGAAAATAAAAAAGTAATAAATTAGTATATAAGGAAAAGTAGTTTATAATAAAGTAAATATCTTATTATCTTATTTTATTTTATTATTTTATTATTATATTATACTTTATTAATTTATTGTTAGTTTTATTCTATATCACCCATTTTTTTATATTTACTTAAAATTTTACCTTTAGTTTAGCTTTAAAGTAAGCTAAAATTACAGTAATAAAAATACTAATCTAAAATTAGCTATATTAAAAATATAATAAGTAAATTATTTTAAAAAAGATAGTTATACTTATATAAAAATAACTTTGCAATAAATAGTTATTAGTAAAATTTTAATAGCTTATTAAAAGCTCTATATTTTAAAATATATTAATAAAAATTTTAGATTGAAATAATAAATAAATAAAGTATAGTAGTTAAATAAACAAAATGTAATAATTATAATTTTAAGAAAATTTATAAATAGTATAAAATAAATATAAAATACTTAAAAATTCTAGTAAAGATATAAAAATATAGTAAGATTTAGAGATATTTATAATTAAAATAAGCTATAATAAAAATTACTAAAAAAAAGTAATAGCACTATATTAAAAAGAAAACTACTAAAAGGTTAATAATAATAAAAAATAGCTATAAAGAAGCTAATAAGAAAAATAAAATATTTAGCTGCTTACTAAAAGGCAAAAAAAACTACTTAGTTAAACTTAATACTTAGACTAGTCTTAAATTCTATAAAAGTATAAGGAGATAGCCTTAGTTAACAATTATTTAAAAGTTTTTTAAATTAGCTTTATTATTAATAAGCAATTAACTACTTTTAAAAATTAAATAAAAATAAAATAAAATAATAAAATTAGCTAAAAATAAATAGTTTTAATTATATTTATTTGCTTTTTTTATATTAAAAAGTATAAAATATTTAATATACTTTACTAAAAGCTATTAAAATTTTCAAAAAGTAAATATTACTTTTAAAAATATACTTATTACTTTATAGTAAATATATATCTTTAAAATTATATATATTAATAAAAAAAATTTAGAAAAATATGTATTTTTAATTATTAAATATTAATATATAAAATTTTAAAATTTTAAACTTTACAAATTATAAAATATTATATTTAATATCTATTTTATATAAATAAAGTTAAATTATATACTTTTTAGCTATTATCTATAATTTTTCAAAGTAAATCCCTATAATAACAGTATAAATATATGTTAAAATTTTAATAAAATATTTATATTTTTATTAAATAATTATAAAACAATTAAAGTTTATAGCTTATTTTATACATATTAAATAGATATAAAAGTAAAATAATAGCTATAAATTATAAATATTAAATATATATTAAAAAATAATTATATAACTAGTAATATAGCTAAGATTATTAAATATTTAACTTTTATTATAAGCAAATATAAAAAGTATATATAATATATATATAAATATATAAATACTTTTAACCTATATACTTTATTTATAAATTTAAAATTAATTTAAGTAAACTATAAAATTATAATATATTAAAACAGTTTGAAAAAAATAATTAGTATAGTATTAAAGTAAAGTTTTAATACTATGTATAATATTTTCTTACTTAATAGCTTTATAAATTACTAACTTTATAATTATTTTTATTATTTTGCTTTTTTTATTAAGCTTATTTAATTATTATTTTTTTTAAATTTATTTTAAAAACTTTATATACTAAATTTTAAATAAAAATATACTTTTTATTTTATTATTTTTTTTTACTTTGCAAATTCATTATTTTAAAATAAGTTTAGTATAGCTATTAGTACTAACTAATAAAAAACTTTACAATTTAGATATATAATAATTTATAGTAGTTAATAATTTAAAATTTTATTTTATTAAAAATATTAAGGCTATTTAAAATTATAAATATTTATATATTTTTTTATAAATCTAATATGTTATCTTTAATTACTTTTTTACTACTAGCTAATTTATAGCTTTTATAGCTATTATAACTTATAACCTTAACTATATATATGATTATATTAATTTTGCTACTAAAATATTACTAATAATTATTATTTATATTATTTATTAAAAAGTTATATTTATTACTATAATAATTAATAATAATGCTAAATTTATTTTATTATTATCTACTAACTTTTTTATATAAATACTTATATTTACTACTAATTTTACATTATAGTATTTTATACTATATAATATAAAGTTTACTACTAATATTATATTAAAAATTAGATATCATATTAAAAGTATACTTTTTAAGTATACTGGCTATTTAAATAGTATTATTTAAACTAATAAATATAAATTCAATAAATAATACATTTTTATAATATAGTTATAAATATATATATATGTATATTAGCTTAATTAAAATTATAAATATATATAAAGCTCTATTTTATATGTTTTACTATTTTTTATATTGCTATAATAATTAAAAATTATATCAAAAATATTAGTATTAAAATAAAGTTTTAATATTATAGTTAGCTTAAATTTTAATACAATTAAAAATACTTAAATAATTTTTAAGCTTTATTTAAAAAATATTAAAAAAAATTTATTAAAGCTATACTTTACTTTTTTTTACTTTATATAAAAAATACTAATAACTTATAAAATTATATTAAGTATATTTTTTTTATAGTAAAAAAAGGTAGAATACTAATAAAGCTAATTTAAAAAACTTATAAATAGCTAAAAAAAATATATAGCTAAAAGCTATATAGTTTTATTAAAGTAGCTAAAGCTTAAAATCTATAGCTAATAGCTATAAACTATAAAATTAAGTATTAAAAAAGTACTTCAATATAAATATATATTTTTTAAAATAAGCCACTTTTATTATATAAATAAACTTATTATTTAAAAAAAGTAAAAAATAATTTAATAAAATAAAATAATTAATTTTAAACTTAGTTTAAATTTAATTAATTTACTATTTAACTAAATTAGGCCTTATTTTAAAATAAATATTAAAAGTTAATAAATATAATACTATTATAATAATTAAAATAGCTATTTAATTTATTATTATTAAAAGCTATATAATAAGCTATAAATAATAGCTTATAAAAACAACAAAATTTATAAAATATATATATATTACTAAATTTTAAAAATATTTAATAAAAATTATTTTAATTTTAATTTAGCTAATTAATATATTTTTTTAAATATTTGCTTTTTGTTTTTTATTTTTTATTTTTTTTAAATAATTTTTTACTTTATATATATACTTTTTAACATGTTTTATTATTATTTTTTAATTAGCTATTAATATAAAAGTATATAATAAAATTAATACTATTTTTAAAAGATAAATTATATTTATCTTATTTATATATATATTTAAAATATAAAAAATAATAATAAAATAATAATAAAAAACTAGTAAAATATAAAAAATATAAAATATTTAAAAAAAAGGCTATTAAAAAAGAAAAAAGTAATATAAAAAGTATAAACTAATATTATTTATAAAAATAGATATTTACTAAAAATTTAAAAAAAAAACTAAAATTAAAAAACTAATTTTTACTTTTTTAATTATAAAGTATATCTTATTTATTTATTTTAGCTTTTTAAATTATTTTTAATTTATAATTTAAAATTATTTAACTTTAAAATTAGCTATATAGTTTTTATATATATTTTTAATAAATAAGCTAAAATAGTTAGCTTAATATAATTTACTTATTTTATATAAAAATAGTTAAATTTATATTTGTTTTTTTAGTATTTTACTTTAAAAAACATTATTTTAATACTTTTCAAACATTATTTTATAGTTAAAATTTGATATTATATATTTGCTTTCTCTTATATAGTTTTTACTTATTTTATTTTTTAAAGGTAATCTACTTTATTAGCTTTTTATTATTATTAGTTTTTTAATAAGATTAACTTTAGTACTTATATTCCAAGCTTATTATACTTTATAGTTTATTCTAACTTCTCTTTCCTTCTAAACTAAGTAATTTCTACCTTTTTTCTGCTTAGTATATTAAGTTCCAGTTTTTTCTTTACTACTTATCTGACTTTATTAAAGGTGCAGTTACTAAAGCTGATATTTATTTTTTCCTAATGTCTATTATTACTTACTTCACTGTATAATTTCTCAATATTTTCAGTCTTCCTATTACCTAAAGTTATCTATTAAATTTCCTTATTTTTTGTAATAATTAATAAAATAATCACTTAAGGCTTGTTCTTTCAAAAATTTAAAAAAATATTAAAAATACAAATAAAGTTAAAATTTTTAATAGTTTATTTCTGAAATAGATAATTCCTTTAATACAGAGTCTATAAAAATTCATCTTCTATAACCAAGTGTTGATTATCTTTAACTTTTTATAACGTTTCTACCAAATAATTTTATTATAACTGATTCTATTAAATTTAAAATTAAGCTTTGATAAAAAGGTTTACAGCTATTAAGACATTTCAATTATTCAAGTTTGAAGAGAAGTGCTTAGGAAGCCCAATTCAAAATTAAGCACTAGCCTGCTTTTTATCCTGCTCTGAATCTTTATCCAATTTATCTTCCATGGGCTTGTTCGATTCCTTCCCTGTAAATTTATCAAACATCTGTTTAAAAAAGGGTTCGTCATGATTTTTCTTATTATCAATATTCTCACCATTATCTTTAGTATCCTTAGTTTCTGATTTGTTTTGATCTTTAGACTCAGGTTCTAGAGTTTCACTGTACTTTTGAATTAATTCGCGTTGCTCAGGTGTAAGTTTCCTATATTTGTAAGTAACTTATTTCAATTAAAGCTTACTTTGGCACTTGGATCTGTAAGTTGACGTATTGATCACCCTTTTGGTTGATGCTAGCTTTGGGCTTCAATTTGGGAATACCCTTTCCTTTTAATACCATACTGTCGGCAGTCTGGGATCCGGGTTGGATCTTCAGCTCAACGTCGCCATGGATAGTTGGGATTCGGACATAACCTCCTAGAATTGCGGTGTGGAAGGGTATCGGTGCATTTATAATAACGTCGCTTCCACTGCGTTGAAATATTGAACTGGGCTTGACTTTAAGGTTTACGTAGAGATCACCACGTTGTCCAGCTTCACCGGCAATTGGTGAATCCCCTTCTCCTGGTACACGTACCCTAATACCGTCATCAACACCTAGTAGAAGTTAGATATGTATAAATATTGCTACTGTTTCTTACCGGCTGGAATTTTGACATCGACATACTTAGAATCTCTAACACGACCCATTCCAGCACAAGTTCCACACTCATTTCCTCTTTCAATTATGGTACCCTCACCGTTGCACCGAGAGCATCCTCTAGCTATATAACCTTGCATTGTTTCGAAAACTTGTTGCCCAGTTCCTTTACAACTAGGACACTGGTTTGGTTTCTTAGCATTTTTGGTACCATGTCCTTTACACGATTTACATATAATTATAGGTTGTATATGAACGGATTTGGTAGTTCCATGAACCGCCTCCTTGAAAGATATCGTAGTAGATGTCTAAAAATAACAATCTTTAGTATAATCAACTATAAATCTATTTCATTTACTTGAATATCTTCTCCAACCATGTTGAAATTGGATTTAGAGTTTCTTGATTGACCAAACCCAGCTCCAAAGAATTGATTGAATATAGATTGAGGATCGAAACCTTCGAAATCACTACTCCCAGCATTAAATCCACCAAATCCTCCAGCACCAGGATTAAATCCAGCTAGATATTATAAATAAATAAAACAATTCAAAACTAATAAAATTTAAAAATACCTGAACCATCGAAACCATGTCCAAATTGATCGTAAGCTGAACGTTTTTGATCATCCGATAAACACTACTTATTTTAGTATAAAGCTTTATTAATAATAATATACCTCATATGCTTCTTGAATCTTTACAAATTTCTCTTTAGCTTTTTCATCACCTTTATTGGTATCTGGGTGGTATTTCTTCGCTAATTGATAGTATGCCTTTTTTATTTCAGAACCAGTTGCCTTTTTATCGATACCTAACAACTTATAATAATCTTCTTTCGAAAGTTGAGTTGAACTATGAAACTGGGATTTGCTGTTGAAGGTTGGTGAGGTTAATTTTATTGTACATGGTATATGAGTTGAGTTAAACTTAAATGATCTCCTTATCGATACGTTGTTTACTAATGCTCTCCTTAATGTCGACATCTATTTTATGTTTTCGATCTCTAACTTATAAATTTGTATATATTTTTTTAAAACTTTTTTGATAAGGGTTCTAGTTTGTGATTATGATATAACTGAGCTTGCTCTTTTTAATGGATGAAAATCAAATCTAAATGACTAACGAGATATTTTAATCCTATTCTTTACCAACTCACCTTATTTATAATTCCGGACGAACAGATATCCCGAGTATTGGAAAGAAGCTTCTAGGTTTTTTTGGTACTAAACGTCAGAATTTTTTAGTGTTTACTACTAAAAGGTCAAATGAATTTAAATTTAGAAATGTTTTTAGGTCATAATTTGAGATTTAATATTCAAATAAATTTAATTCTCATATAAGTTTTAAAATTTTTATGAAATTGATTTCGATATTAAATTCCTACAATTTTTTATGCTTAAAATATTCTAAAAAAAGAATCAGCTAGATGACCTAACAATTACTCATTCCAAATAAGTACATTTTTGGCTATAAAATAAAGTTGGAATTTTGAATTTTAACATATACACTGTTTATCCTCTTATTTTAAAAATGTTAACATTTCTTTATAAAAACTAGTTTGTTTGGGTGTAGCCCGCAGTTAGCATAAAAGCTTAGAAATTTAAACTTCGAGGGTACATGAAATGTGCTTAAGTTTTTAAGCCTAATTCGAATCAAATTAATAAAAAGTTATACATTAAAACTATTATGTTAAATGACTATTACTATGTTCTCGTGCTAATATCTTAACACTTGCTTTACAATATATATTAGCTCATCAACGATCTTTTCTATGGTATACCCACCACTTTTCCTGAGTTGTGATGACTCTACAGATTATTTGTATCAATATGGCTGGAACCTAATAAGTTTTTACAAGAAAAAGGTTAAAACTCCTCATAATTTTAAAATTTAAGGGAATTAGTCATACTTAATTCATAAAACATTAAAACACAACATTTATAATTATGTAATTGAAATTTAAATTTAAGAAAATTGAATTAGTCAGTTTAATTAGATAATATTTTATCAATTTGAAACTAATTTAAATAAAAAATATTACAGTTAGGAAAAAGTGGTTAACTTTCCACTTGTCAATAAAATTCATCAAAAAGAATAGCAAAAGAGTTTTAATTAAAAACAAATAAACAATTTAAATTTAACTAATTTAAATTTAAACTATATCTTTAAAAAGTTGAATTTAGCTTAATTAAATTAAACTTTACAAACTTATAATGGTAAATTTTAAAAGCTCTAAAAAAGTTTAGTTAAAAATTCTAAAAATTGGTTTTTTTTATAAAAAAAAAGGATTAATTTTATAACAAATTTAATATAATGCTGTTGATTAACTACTACATTTATAATATTTTTTATATAGTTATATAGTATAAATTATCTATCAAGTAAACTTTAAAAAATACTAAAGATATAAAATAGTAATAGTAATAATTAAAATAAAATTTAGCTTTTTTTATAAGTACATATTTTAATTACATTTTATTTTTATAATTAAAATTTTATAATTAAATCTAATTACTATATTTTTTATAAATAAATAAATAATTAGCTAATTTTAATTTTAAAACTAAATAAAAAAATTAAGTTAAAAAAATAGCTAAAAATATAAATATACTACTATATAATATACTATTTTAAAAGTATTACACTTTTTAAAAAAAATATATTAATATAATTTAAATGTTAGTAAAAAAATTCCTTTATAAATTATAAAATATTATATATTAAAGCTATACTTTAATAACACTTTATATAAATAAATACTACTTTAAATTTTAAAAAGATTTTATCTTAATAAACTTATTTAGCTATATATAGTAAACTAAATCTAATATAAATATATTTAAAAATAAATAAAGTTAAAAAAATTAAATTAAAAGTATATTATATAATAGTTTATAAAAATAGTACATTAGCTATCTAAATAATTATATTTAAAATTTATATTAAGTAAATTAAAAATTTTATTATTAAAGCTATTTTAAAAAAAACATATAAATAGTTATAAAAAATATATAGTTTTAATAAAGTATTAAGCTTTATTATTTAAATTTAAATATTTATAAACTTTATTTATAAATAAAAAAAGTTATAATATATATATATATTTTAATTTAAAAAATAAAATATATTATAACATTAATTTAAATATTCTATACTTTAAGCTAAAACTACACTACTATAGCTAATATATTAAGCTTAAATACTTATTAATCTAACTTTGTATTAATATTAATTTTTTAATAATATTTAACTTTAATTAAAACTAATATTTTTTATAATAGGAATTACTTTATCAAAGACTAATTATTATAACCTTATTATTAAAGTAAGTTTTTATTTAATATACTTTAATTATATAATTATTTTGTTATTAAAATAAACTCACTTTTGAAATACTTTATAAATAAAATAACTTTACTATTACTATAATAATATAATTTTGTTATTTTATATAGTATATTTATAACATTTTAAAATATAGTTAAGCTAAAGTATTTAGTTCTAATTAAATATAAATAACTATAATGCTTATTTTTTACTTAAACCTTATATTAAATCTAAAATACTTACTTTTTATTTAAATCCTAAACTATTAAGTTACTACCTCTAAATTAGCTATTTAAACAAAGACTAAAAAATATATATATATTAAAGTTTTTATTTTAATAATATAAATATATTATAAAATCCTAATAAAGTTTTAAAAAAGCTAAATTTATACTAATATTTTAAATTTTAATATACTATTTATTTTATTAAAATAAAACTAGTTATTTATAAATACTTTTACTTTTTTATTTATAAATTATATAAACTAAACTTTATTATTTATATAAGAATTAAATTTAAGTTAATAAAATTTAAAATATTTTTAAATATTTATAAAAGTTAAATTTATTATAAAGTTTTAAAAATTTATAAAAAAGTTAATTTTAAGTTTAATTTTTGCAAGTTTAAACAAATAAATTAAAATTAAAAACAAACTAAATATAATAATTCATCTCTTTTTCTTAATATAATAAAAAAATAAAAAGGCTTTTAGTAAAAAAAACTAAAATTAAAGTATTTTAATTTAAATATTTAGTAAATTAATTAAAAGACTAAAAATTTAAGCTAAATCAATTGTTTAATTTAGCTAATTATCATATATATACTTAATAAAAGAAAAGAAACATACTAAATAATATATTACTATATAGTATATATATATGAAATTATATAAAAAATATAATTTTTTTAAAGTTTTTTAAATACTGATTTGAAATTTATATAAATTTAATATAATAAATCTTTACAAAATTTAATAAGTTTATTAATACACTTATAGTTTATATAGTAATATCTATCACCTATAAATTTTAATAAATAGAACATATTAATAACTAGAAAAAATTAAGAAGGTATAATACTTAACAATCTAAAATAAGCTATAGTATTAAGTATTATCTTAGTTTTACTATATAAGTATATTTACTAAATTAAGATAGCCAAAGTTGGTTGTTATAGTTTTAACTTTGCTCTTATATAAAGAAAGTGATATTAAAGTTTGAAAATCTTTTATATCGCTTAATAATTAATATAAAATTAGTAGTATTGTAAAAAACTTCTCTAATAATAAACTGATGCAATACTATAGTAAAAAAGTTTGGTATATTAGATAATTTTATATCCTCCAGTTCTAGGCTAATAATAATTAAAGAATCCAATCTGATGATAGGTAAAATACGAGTTAAGCTACAATTTTTGATATTAATTAATAGATTAAAGATAGAAGGTAAGTATCAAAAATGCATAAACTATAGTAGATTAGCTATTACCAACTCACGTAACTAATGTTTCTCATTAATAACTTTCACATCAACCAATTATATGAGACTTAAAGGGTAGAGTAAATTCTACCATAAACTGATATCGTAGATTTATTATAGCATAAATAGTATATAAAATAGTTTAATTAATACAATAACAGTATCAGCTCTTCTACAGGGATCGTTGATTGGAAGTAAATGTTCAATCTGGATAGCACCAACTTCAGCAATTTCATCCTAAGATCTCA
Organism: Capillidium rhysosporum; assembly: GCA_037055185.1. Classification (NCBI taxonomy): domain Eukaryota; kingdom Fungi; phylum Entomophthoromycota; class Entomophthoromycetes; order Entomophthorales; family Capillidiaceae; genus Capillidium; species Capillidium rhysosporum. The sequence continues at coordinate 18,912 of JAWQFY010000034.1, forward strand.
GCATGTGGCTCTGATGATAATTTAGTTGTTAGCTTTGCTTATCAGTGATGTCACTCTAAATTTTGTTTATGTTTCAAGAAGTTTGAAATTTAAAGACTTAAAAAAATGTAACCAGAATTCAGAGTTCTAACTTTATTATCAGATGTCTACACCAACTAAAGATAGCTTAATCGATAAGGTCAGTTACGTAGACCTATTTTTCGAAGGGGATGTCCAACAAAGTATAGATTTTTATACAGCTTTAGGGTTCCAACTGATAACGAAGCCTGATGACGGCTCTAGTTGGTTAGCTTTGGAGACTAGATCTAATATCTGTAACTTAAGTGAATCTGGTATTAGTGAAGATGTATTATTTAAACTTACTGAAAGTTCTAATTCACCCAAATTCTCTATTAAATTTGGTTCCAAAAATTTAAAAGTAACTTTCTGTTTGATTTTAAATTAACTTTTCATTTAGTCTTTGACCGAGTACATATCTACGAACTCATTACTTAGTACCAAATTAGATAAATCGGATGAAACTGATAATAATTTGGCGTTGATTGATCCTTCTGGAAATAAGTTGGTATTTAGTTCAAATTTGCACCCATTTTCAACTGCTAAGCACACTCTTGCTCCCAAACCTAAACCAGCTCAAGTGCCAGTATCAGATTTTTTTGCGAAAACTGGAGAAGGAAAGAAAATTGCAGTGTTGACCAGTGGAGGAGACAGTCAGGGTATGAACTGTGCTGTACGTGCGATAGTAAGAGCTGCGATTGCTAGAGGTTGCCAGGCTTACGTTATTATGGAAGGATACCAAGGTACTTTTTAAAAGTTTATGATTATTAAATTTATTAAGGTTTGGTCGACGGTGGTAAGAAAATTGTAAAAATGAGTTGGGGTGATGTACGTAAGTACGTCTCAGTGGTAAGCTATATACATATTCGGTATTTTTAATGGCAATTAACTAGTCTGGTACTATTATTGGTACAGCTAGGTGCAAAGAGTTTAGAGAACGTGAAGGGCGTCTTAATGGAGCGCTAAATTTAATAAATAATGGTATTGATGCGCTGGCAGTAATAGGGGGTGACGGCAGTTTGACCGGTGCTGATGTGTTTAGATCCGAGTGGCCAGATCTTGTCCAACAGCTACTGAAAGACGACCGTATAGACGAAGAACAAGCAAAGAAGTATGCCCATTTAAATATCGTGGGTCTAGTTGGAAGTATTGACAACGATATGTCTGGTACCGATTTTACGATTGGAGCCATCTCCTCTTTGACTCGAATCTGTGAATCAGTAGACAATATTACTTCTACTGCCTTGTCCCATCAGCGTGCATTTGTCATTGAAGTCATGGGAAGGCACTGCGGCTGGTTAGCGTTGATGTCAGCTATATGGTAAAAATTTCAAATATCTGTTTCTAAACTGCATAGCACCGGTGCTGATTTCGTATTCATTCCTGAAAAACCTATGGACGAAGCAGAGTGGAAATATAAGATGTGTAGTGCTATCAAAAAGGTAGTATTAAAAAAGCTCAAAGCGTTGATTTTTTTTGTAGCACCGTGATTTAGGTAGAAGGTCAACCATTGTCATAGTATCGGAAGGTGCTATCGACCGTAATTTACAACCGATAAAATCGGAAAGTGTAGCCAATGTCATCACCGAAGCACTAGGCATCGATACTCGAGTAACTTATTTAGGCCACGTACAGCGTGGCGGTATTCCAGCTGCTCAGGACCGTATTCTAGTAAATTTACACACTATTGTTATCTAAACTAATCTTTTAGGGTACTGTGCAAGGTATCCAGGCAGTTGACGTCATTCTTGAATCTACTCCCACCACTCCCTCTAAGATGATAGCTATTGAAAACAACCGAATTCAACCGGTTCCTTTAATGGAAGCGGTTCAGAAGGTGCACTAAATTGACAAATATTTGCTAACTTATTCCGTCAAGACCAAAGATTTAGCTAGGTTGGTTTCAGAAAAAAAGTTCCAAGAAGCTATGCAGCTACGTGACCCGGCATTCATAGCTTTATGGGATGCTTACAAACATTCCGAATATACAGATTTACCTGAAACGACCAATGAGTTTAAGGTATGTTTTAATTTAATATATGACTGAACTTTTAGCCTCTACGTATTGGTATTATTCACATCGGTGCGCCGGCTGGAGGTATGAATGCAGCTACCCGTACTGCCGCTCGCCTTGCTATCAACCTTGGCCATGTAGCAGTGGCTATCCATAACGGTATTCGTGGGTTGATTTCCGGTGAATTTTCGGAACTAAGTTGGATACAGGTAGGTAACTGGATGGCGCGGGGTGGTTCCGAGCTTGGTACCAATCGAGAGATGCCCGAAAAGGATTTGGGAATGGTAGCGTTCCAGCTTCAGCGCCATAAGATCGACGGTTTGCTTATAATTGGAGGATTTGAAGCCTACAAGGCGTTGACTCAGCTTGCTAAGTCTAGATCTCAGTACCCCGCCTTCTGCATCCCACTGGCTCATATTCCGGCCACCATATCCAACAACGTACCCGGTACCGACTACTCACTCGGCTCGGATACTTCACTGAACGCTATAACCGAAGCCTGCGACCGAATCACCCAATCCGCAGCTGCGTCTCATTCAAGAGTTTTCGTAGTTGAGGTTCAGGGTGGTAAATCTGGTTATTTAGCCACATTAGCTGGATTAGCTGTAAATATAACAATATATACTTTTTAACAGGTTCTACTAGGTTGGTGCTTCTAAAGTATATATTCCTGAAGAAGGTATCAGTTTAACCGAACTGGAGCAAGACGTTGCCTTACTCAAATCTAAATTCCAAGGGGATCGTCACCGCTCCGATTCTGACAACGTGGGAAGGCTTATCCTTAAGTAAATTTCACAACCTAACAAGTTCTCATACCCCTACATAGAACGGACGCGGCCTCATCAACCTACAAGACTGAGCTAATCGCTGACATCTTCGCGGAGGAGGGGGCGCCCGGTTTCGATGCTCGATCGGCCGTCCTGGGTCACATCCAGCAAGGTGGCATTACCTCACCAGTGGACCGACTTCACGCCGCCTTATTCGCCCATCGTGCCTTTTTCTGGTTATTGTTCCAATGCCAGAAAGCGACCCAACCCTCATCCAAAGAGGGCTGTCCTACCATCTATACTACTTCCGAAGACTCAGCTGTAGTGGTAGGTAATGTAGATGGACTTATGGCTTTCTCTACTATTCCTCAACTCGCACAGAATACCGACTGGAAAAACAGGAGACCTCTTGATTACTGGTGGAAATACTATCCTGAATACAACAGGATGTTAGCTAGACATGGTAATTTTTTATAACTAATTTCATTGACCTCATCTTTTCTTTGTTTTTAGTACCTCATGAAGAGCTTTATTGAAGTGAAAATGTTGCATGAGGTTAGTGATCGAATTTAGTACATATATCTTTAACCAATAACGTTTTATGGTTTAATTTATTGTAGTTTGGTTTTATAGGATTTCTATATTTTTTACAAAATTAGTAATATATTTATTTATGTAATAAGGATAAACTATGAGTTGTATAATCAATAAGTATACTAAAGGTTAAAAACTATACAATTTATCATATTTTCTTAACTATATTTTTTGAAATTTTGCTTTTTATTTTAGTTTTTAGTAAAATTTTGATTTGTAGATTCAAATTAATAATAGTGAATTTTTATTAAATTAAAATTCTCCTTCATTTCTGTTTCAAGCACTTTTTGTTAGTTCAACAAATCATCTTTTTCTAAAAATTATTTGATTTAATATTTCAATATATTGCTAAAAGAATGTTAACAACTGTATTTGTTAAGCCAATCTTCAGTAACTCTCTTAAGTATAATACTGGTTATAAATTAATTTCTATCAAAAGAAGCTTAGTATTATATGCTAACAATTCTTTTACAAAAGCTATATTTTCAGCTTCTACTACTACAGTTTTATATTTTTTAAAGCTTTTAATAAAATAAAAGCTAAGTAGTGTATTTTTATATTAGCCTTATCTAAATATATAAGATTTTAGCTAGTAGTAGTATTAACAAATCTTGAAAAATGCTGAAATATTAAAATAAATATATAGATATACTTTAACTTAAAGCTGTTAAATATATATATAAATAATAAGCTTTTATACTAATATTTATAAAAAAAGGAGTAATATTTAGTTTTTTGAATATTTTTAGTTTTTTATTTTATACCTATATATTTTAAAAGTAAAATTTTATAATATGTTTTTATACTAAAATTAGTTAATAACTTTTAATAATATAATATTAATTATTAGAATTAATTTTTATATAAAAAATAAGATTTAAAAAAATTCTTATATTTAAAATTAACTTTATAATTAAAAATATATATAGTAATTAAAAAAATTACTTTTTTTTAATTTAATATAATTTATATAATTTAAAAAAAGTAATTTTAGCTAAAATTTAAAAAAAAATAAAAAACTTAATTAATTAAAAAAGCTATTAATAGAACTATAATTAAAGAAAAATATATTTATATTATAAATTTTTTAATTAATAAACAAAGAAATAAATTTTATTTTTTTTAAAATAACAGTAATATTTAAATTTACTAAAGTATAATTTTAGTACTAAAAGTATTTTTTTAAGGAAAAAAGAGTTAAATAAGTAAGCTAATTATTTAAATAATATTATATAAGCCTATATAAATAAACTATATAAGTAAATGTAAATTTAATAAGTAAAATATTTTAATAATAAAGCTATTAAAATAATATGTATGTTAGCCTAATTAAAATTACAAATATGTTTAGCTATATTAAAGATATTAATTATATAGCAAATTATAACTTATAATAATATTATTACAATACTATTATAAAAATATATAGTTTTATTTAAGTTTTTTTTTAAAGTTTATTTAAAAAACTATTAAGCCATTTTAATATATATAAAATAAAAACTTAATATTATTTTTTCTACTATTATAATAATTAAAAATTATATTAAAAATATTAATATTAAGCTTTTTTATTAATATTAAAGCTATATTTAGCTTAGGTTTTAATTTAATTAAAAATTCTTAAATAGTTTTTAAACTTAGTTTAAAAATTGCTAATAAAAAAATTTACTAAAACTATATTAAATATATTTTTTTACTTAGTATAAAAAGTAAAATATTATTAAAGTTAATCTAAAAAAAAATTATAAATAGCTATAAAAAGTATATAACTAAAAGCTATATAATTTTACTAAAATAGTCAAAGCTTAAAATTTATAACTTATTACTATAAACTATAAAATTAGATATTAAAAAGGTATTTTAATATAAATATATCTTTTTTTAAAAGTACAATAATAATAATAAAATAATATATTTTGTTTTATTTTATATATATATTTAAAACTTAGAAATTATAAATATTATAAAAAAAATTTAACTAAAATTAAATTAAAAGCTTTGCTTTTTAGATAATTAAAATTAAAATTAAATATATTTATTTAATAAGTATATTAAAGGCTATATATAATAGTATTATTATAATAAATATATATAATATTAGTATTTATTAAAATATAAGATTTTATTAATATAAAAAATCTTAATTTATAAAGGTAAGTATATTAAAAGTTTTAAAATAAGCTTTAAAAATTTTTAAAAAGCTAATACTTATATTTACTAATATAATTATATATTAAAATAATTAACTTTACTTATTTTTATAAAGTTTAAAAATCAACTTTATATTAGCTATTAGTAAAAAACTTTTAAATTAAAATAATAATAAGTTATATAGCTTATACTTATAAAATTTTTATTAAATTAAATAATTATTTAAATTAATTTTATTTATATAAAATATTACTTTTTTATTAAATTTTATTTTATTACTAATTATTAATAAATTATTACTTTTTTATTAAATTTTATTTTATTACTAATTATTAATAAATTATTACTTTTTTTTAAAAATTTAATTATTTTTATTTAGGCTATAACTATATAAAAAATATTATCTTATTTATTATAAAATAAGTATTTAATGCTAAACTTATTTAAGCTACTTTAAACTATTATAAATATTTAAAACTTTAATATTAAAGCTAATATATATCAATTTATTTATTATATATATAATAATAAAAATATATTTTTAGTAGTAAATATATATAATAAATATAAATAAAATACTTAAATAAAAAAATTATTATATTATTTTTTATATAATATAATTTTAATAAATAGTATTAAACTTAGTTTATAAATAAATTTAAGTTAAAATAATAAAATAAATATTTTAGAGCTTTATTAACTTATTTTATTTTATTATTAATAAATAAAAAGTAAATTATAAAAAGCAAATATATAAAATTTAAAAAGTTAATTATTATTATTTTATTAAGTAATAAGTATTATTAATAAGATTATTACTTATTAATAGATTAATAATGAATAAAAAATTAATTATTTTTAAATATAGCTAATTTATATTTAAAAAGTTTACTAAAATTTTAAATATTTTAGTATATTTTACTATAAGTTATATAAAAATTAAAGTTTTTAAAGTAAATTAGCTATATTATAGCTAGTATTTTCAAAAATATTATACTTTTATAAAATTTAAATATATTTTAATTTATTTAAAAATTAAAAAAAAAACTTAAATAATAAAAATTGTTTATTATAATAAAATTATTATTATATTAGATTTTAAAATACTAATATAAATTTAGCTTTATTAAAATTTTATTATAGCAATTTTAAAAATATATATCTTTAAATATAAAAATATTTTTTTAATACCTAAGCTTATACTTTATAACTTTTAGCTATACAAATAACATTAATTTTGCTATTTTATAACAAAGTTATATATTAAAATAGTTTAATAGCTTTTTAAATAAACTTTTTTTAAAATACTACTAATATAAAAAAAGGCTTAAAAGTAATTAAAAAAGTAAAAATACTTTATAAAACTAAAAAATTAAAATAAATACAAATTTCTATCTAAATATTAATTTAGCTTTTTATCATTTATTTTTTTTATTTTTAGTAATTATTAAATAAATTCCTGCTTTTTAAAAAGCAAAAACTTAATAAATATAAAAAAAGTTTTAGCTAACTATTATAATATCTTTAGTTATAAAAATAGTTATTTATACTTTTAAATACTTTTATTTTTTTAGCCAAACTATTAAAAAAGCCAACTTTATATTAGTAGAAAATTTTGTTTACTTTTAAAATATTAATATTTAATTTAGGCTAACTTTTCTCTCTTTTCTCTCTTTTCTCTCTTTTTTAACTTTTTTTATTAATATTTACTTATGTATTCTATTTAAGCTAATAATTTTAAACCTATATTTTACTTAAATTCTTACTTTTAAAGATTTTAAAAGAAAAAAAGCTTAGCTAAAAGCTAAAAAGTTATAATGATATATATATTCAATATAAAACATTAATATATATTTTTTAAAGCATTAAAAATATAACAAACCCTTAATATATTATTTAGCTAATATTTAATATTAAATTCTATTAAATATTATTAGTTGAAAATTTTAAAGTAATATCATTTAAATTTCTTTAAATTTCAGTTATATTGGTTTCCTTTTAAATAAGAATATTACAAATAATGTCTATTTTTACCACTAAATAAAAAGCCGTCAAAGAATATCTTGATAAATTGCAAAAAAAATTTCAAAAGCTAATTCCAATTTAAAATGGCAAATGCACATTAGATTATTCTTAATACTGTTTCTGTGAATTTGTATGGTATCCAAAAATTTATATACTTAATTGATGAATTTTAGTTTAAAAACATTATAGCAAAATTAATAAATATTTGACATTAAATTACAAATATTTTCCTATAATAAAATATAGAGATACCTTTGTTGTATAAACAACATTTTAATCAATTATTTCAAACATTATAATTTGTTGCATAATAGAATATCACGTTATTTAATAAAATCACTTTCTATTAAATAAACTATTATTTGCTGGGATACGTGGTATAATAACTTATCAAAGTTTAGTATTGGATATGGAAGCATATAAAAATGGAATAGCTAATATAAACGGGTTTCTACCACCTTATTTCTCATTATAATATTATCTATAAACGATGAAAGATTAGTTTTTGCTTTAGTTTTAAAATAGCTCTTTAAATATTCCTTTAATTGCTTTCTGGTATTACATCTTTGAAATTAGTTCATAGTTGTTGTGACTTATAACCGGAAAAATATTAAGCCACAAAGAATAGCGTATCCTTTTTTATACGAATTTGTATTACAAAAATAATAAACATATATATAGCTTTCCACGTTCCAAAATATATCAGTTTATTTTTGGCTTTAAATTCCACTATTAAATATGTTGATATTTAGAATACAGGTTTTAATATACTAAGGTTCTAAAATCCGAATAGTAATGCAAATAAGATTAATAAAATAATATGATGAAATATTTCAATGTTTTCTAATAATTCGTGCCAATTTTACTATAAATGGCGTTTCTTGATATTTTTGCAAATCAATATTTTTAATGGCGGAAATTTGAAATAAAAAATAAATAACCATATATTAAAACAACAGAACTTCCTATCTTTTTAATAAAACTCACTGAAATGTATTGCAATCCAGTTATATAAAAATAATTCAACAATATAGTATCAACCAATTTAAAATTAAACTGCAAATATTTAAATTTAGAACTTCAAATATTTTTATTCTTTACTGTAAAAGGCTAAGTTTGGTTAAAATTGCAAAATTATACTATTATACTTTCAGAACCTTACCAAAAGGGCTTCTATTAAAAGAGGTGAAACTTGGTTATTTTTCTCAAATCAATTTCTTTTCAAGTAATAATTTATTCTTAATTAATATTTTCTTCAGATTTTGATAGGTTATATTGGCAATGCTAAAAAATATAATTGGATATTACCATATATTAACGATATTTAGTACTAATAAAGCTCGATACCATTATTGGAACATATTTCTAGCTTATGCTCATAGGAATTAGAAAATTTATATAAGTTCTAATACATTGCAATTAATAATGTGTTTATAAAAGTTTGAGTGCACTTTGTAAGGAAGTTCAACCTGATGACCAAACGCTGTTATATATTAGAAGCGGCAAGACTTTTACTTCACTACACTATATTTATTGAAATTTTAAATAAATGACGAATATTAAATTCAAAAATAAATTCCAAATTATAAATTATAAATTATAAATATCCGCTTTACCTTATTTATCTGCCAAAAAAGTAATATATTCATATTTAGAAATTGCTTAAATTTAGTAAATCAACCTTATGCTTAGTTGATTCGTCTTTTACCAAAAAAAAGCTTAGCTTTTCCTTAAAGCTTTCACACAAGAAAAGCATACATCAAAATCAATATAAATAGTCAAAGAGGCCAACAAAGCCAGCATTTGAAATTAAAAATGAGTAAAACACCAAATTTTGAAAATGGTATAATATATATACATATATAAAACGACTAACTAATTTATTAGAAAATACCATCATTATTGTTACCAACAACTTTGAACAATTTGAGGTTGATTACAACGTTATATCGCGTTCACTACTAATAAAGACTCGAATAGAAAACAACAGGTATATGTGTATAAGTAAGATTTAGTTATAAGTAAAAGTCTAATAGTTTAGTTAGACCAGTCATATTTTTAGAAAGGGTGAATTCAATAGTAATGACAAAAATAATCGAATACTGTAAACACCATATTTCGGATCCGGTTATAGTGCACAAAACGTGTTACAACCTTTTCAAAGGCATAGCACTCGATAGATGGGATCGTGAATTTTGTCAAAATATGGACGACGATCTACTTAATGAGGTCATCGAGGTATGAATTGAAACAAAGTCATTTTGCTAATTTTTAGGCAGCTAATTTTTTGAATATCAACTGTCTTTGTGATGTAGGCTCGCTCTGGTACGATAAAAAAATAAAAGGTTAGTATTTCTACCTATTAAGCATACTAACAACCATATAGAACTCACGGTACAAAGAACTAAAGTGCTAAGAAGGTACAGTTTCATACCTAAGAGAAAAGACTTTGATTTTAAAAGGCGGTACAGCAGCCCATACATTCCACCAAAAAGCTTTAACCGATAGTTGATAACTTTAAATAAATAAAACTATTTATATTTTCATTTATTTTAAACTTACTATAATATTTACTTTTGGCTTTAAATTTCCACTATTAATGATGTTGTTTTGCAGAATGTTAGTTTTACCATAATAAGCTTTACAAATTTAAAATTGGTGCAACCAGAACCAACCAAATATTTTTGTAGGCTTATTTCCAGTTTTAAATAATTCAAACAACTAAGCGCAATATAAAGGTTATTTATCCGCTTCTATAAATCAATGTTTTTAAATATGGAAATTTACAATTTAAAATAAATCGTTATAACATAGTCCAAGTATGCTACTATTAGTAGATTCTTTTTAAATAATGGCGGTCTTAATTTACTACGAATATTATGGAAATTTTTAGGGATTCAAAACTTTTATACTTTGGGGTCAAATGAGGCATATAAATTGTTTATATTTCTTATAGGGTATAGAAGTTTAAACTTTGAATTTATGTATAAACCTATTAGCTTCTCCAAAAGTAAATGTTACCATTTTCAGAAGAATATAAATAACATGCACGCTAAGGAAGCAAGTTTCTAGCCTTATTTTATACCCAACAATGTCCATCTTCAATAACTGGGTCATTTAAAATTTTGAGTTATCGGTAATTATCTAACTGATTCGTTTTTTTAGATTTTAAAAAGTATTAAAAATCAAATTTCAAAAGCAATTATAAAAATATAACAAATTTAAATCTTAGGTTATGATCTAAAAACTGTACTAAATTTAAATTTTATTTTAACTTCTTTAAGTAAACTCTAAAAATTATATATAACTTGTCACGTTAATATGAACGCTTTTAATATATTTCTGCATGCTCTTTCAAAAGGGAGCTATAATTTATTTTGGAGCAAAGCAGTGTCAAAACTATAGCTGATAACAGCCAACAAGCCATATGATAAAACTGGTACACCATTAACGTGTATGCAGTAAAAAGAAACTAAGAGTCAGTAACAAACATTAAAATTATTACTGCCCTAAGTAGTTATTTTCCTTCAAACCTAGTTATAAACAGTTCGGATAATCGATTTTATAGAAAGAGAAGAAAGTCTCAAATAAACTTAGGCATAGTTCAAACTAGGATACCAAATATAAGAGGATAATATATATATTTAAAATAGAGTGCAATAGCCAGGTACTACATATAGTGGCTAACAATACCATATTTAATAAATTGAAATTTTATATTGACGATTGTTAAACATATAGAGTTGATAAGTGCTGTAGGTTATAGGATAACTATATATATATTTTTATATACACAATTATTTTTATAGGTTATAGTAGTTCTGAGCAAATAAGCCTTGAAGTTTTTTAAGTTTATAAAAATATACTTGAATTTTTAGTTAAACAATTTAACTAAAATTTTTAAAAAAAATTAAAAAGCTTAGATATAAAATTTTAAAATATAAGAAAATTTCAAGTTATTAAACAAGTTATAAAATTTTATAAAAGAAATAAATTAGCTTGTAGCCCATAAAAGTTGATAAAAACTATATTCCTTATTTTTTTAAAATTAAAAATATAAAATAGATAGTAATGCAAATTTTAATATACTATAAATTTATACCTTTTTAAATAAAGGTGGCTTTAAAATATAAGTTAAAAATCCTCCAATAATGAAAATAGTAAGAAAATATAAGTTTAATTTACTTTTACTTTAATAAAATAGAAGAAAAAAAGGCTATTAAATATAATTTTTATTATTGTAATAAAAGTATAGTGTACTATAAAAAGCTAATAATAATTTAAATTACTATATAAAAGCATATTTAAATTTTATTTTTATTTTTTAAAAGCTTAATAATCTAACTATTAAATTTATAAAAAATTCATCAAACTTATAAATAAGTAAAACAAATTTATATATTAATTTAATATATATATATATAAGTATTTATATATAGTAATTTATATTTAATATAAATTAAAAAATATAATAAAAGTAATTAAAAGTATAATTAAAATATATAATTTTTAGTTAATTTTATTATTTAATTTTTAAAATTATTTTTAAAAATAACTAATTAAATATAGTTTTACTTACTTAAATTATTTTTTAATTTTTTATACATTATAATATTATATATATAATTTAAAATAAAAATAAAAATGCTATTATAATAGTTAACTATATTTTTTAACTTTAATTAAATATAAAAAGTAGTTAATAAACTTGCTATAATTATTAATTTTAGGTTTTCACTACTTATTATTTAGATATATTAGTTTTCATTAGTATAAAGTACTTATTTTTTAAAAGCTATAAATAACTATATAAAATTTTAAATATATAGTTAAAAATTTAATATTTAAGCTAATAAAGTAATAATTATTATTATTAACTATAAATTAAAAATAGTATTATTAAATATTATTATTATATTTTTTTAAAGCTTTTATTTTATTTTAAATTTTTACTATATAAATAAATATATTAGTAGTAAATTAGAAAAATAAAAATATTTTAAAGTTTATATAGTAAAGTATTTTTTAAATTTTAAAATAATTAAAAGTATAGCTTATTTAACTTTATATAATAGAATAAAATTAATTTAAATACCTTTTTAAATATATTAAATAGCTTTTTTACTTTATAATATTTAGTAAAAAAATGTATAACTTTATTAGATATATTAAAATAAAGTATAAAATTTTACTTTTATTATTTATAAGTTTTTTTTCTATATAGTAAAAAGTAAAAAATATATATTTTTATATTATATACTAAAACTATATAGTATAAATAGATATTAAATTATAAAATATAACTTTAAAAGTGATAAACTTATAATACTAAATTATTTTTATATATAATATAAAATCTTATTTAAAATAGTTTATAAATTATAATTAACTTAAAAATATTAAATTATAAAATAAAATTATAAATTTATAGCTTATTTAACTTTATATAATAGAATAAAATTAATTTAAATATCTTTTTAAATATATTAAATAGCTTTTTTACTTTATAATATTTAGTAAAAAAATGTATAACTTTATTAGATATATTAAAATAAAGTATAAAATTTTACTTTTATTATTTATAAGTTTTTTTTCTATATAGTAAAAAGTAAAAAATATATATTTTTATATTATATACTAAAACTATATAGTATAAATAGATATTAAATTATAAAATATAACTTTAAAAGTGATAAACTTATAATACTAAATTATTTTTATATATAATATAAAATCTTATTTAAAATAGTTTATAAATTATAATTAACTTAAAAATATTAAATTATAAAATAAAATTATAAATTTATAATAAAATACTAATAAATCTAAGCTAATAAAATATATGATTTTTATATTCTATATATATATTAAACTTATAATAATATATATATTTATTATTATTAAAATAAGTAAGCTTTATTATTATAAAAAAATATTTCCTAATACTGATATATTTATGAGTATATAACTTTTTAAAAATATATACATTCTAAAATATAACTTAATATATACTGCTTTATTTAGTAATATATATATATATAAAATAAATCTTAAATAACTTTTGGTAAAATTAATTAAAAGTTAAATAATTTATAAAAAGAAGTTAGTACTATATATTTTTATATTTTACCCTTCTTTATTAGTATGTTTTTAACTTTTTAACTTTTAAAAGTATTTAATTATATATATAAATTTTATGCCATATAACTAAGAAATTATAGTATATAAAACTCCAGCTAACTTTATTAAATATCTAACTTTAATATAATTTCTGTTATTAGCAAACTTTTTTATAAATATTATCTTAGGAATATAATTAAGTAAATAAAAGCTATTATATATAAAATATAATTATAATATTACTGTATTTTTAAAACTTTAATTAATTTATTACTATGTATTCCTGCTACAACATTGCTATAAGAAATTGTATATACTGTATACAATATACTACAGTTCTGATTTCTGTTCTAAATTTATTGAATTACTTATATGTAGTATAACTTTCCAGTTACGTTCTATTATTAGTAAATTCTTTAATATTTCCTATACCAATATTTTCCATGTTGATATCAAAGGATTTAACTATATATACTATGTCACAAATATTACTCTTCAATATTCTAAACTGTACTATTAGCTTTTTCATAAGATATAAATCACTGGAATTGCTACTGACATATTATAGTTAAATATGATTAATTAAAGGATGTTTTCAATTTCTTGTTTAAATCGAATGTCTATTACAGCATTATACTGGTATGTTGTAAATCTTGTTATATAAATAAGCTTATATAAAGCTTTGCTCTTTATTAATAATTTTACATAAATGATCGTCATCCTTTGCTATATAGTCTCGAATATTTCTTCCGAGCCAATGACTTGGCTATATATCGATTCAGATGGGATTCATATTTTAAAGCTTAATTTCTCACAGATAATACTTTCTAACTTTGATTCAACTCTATTAGTTTGGGTACTGCGCTATAACTATTTATAATATTTATGTATCTCAGTGCTAATATACTTTTCATAATAAACCCCATTATTTTCATCAATACAATTTTTATTGTTCATATTTTTGCTATATCCATTATTTTCACCATCATTTTAACTATAATCGGTTAGTTTATTACATATTGTTAAGTTTATACTTTACATTTAGACGTCTGAATGGTTCCTGTTTTGTTAGCATTACCAGGATAGATGTATCGTTACTTTGTAGCTAAGAATGTTTTACTCGCATTGACTGAGGGATTCACTATTCTCGTGTGCATTAATTCTTCTTGCATACAATGGAGGTCTGCTTTCATTTCAGCTAATAGCACCAAATATTCGGAATATCCGAAATAGTATAAAAAGCTTGTAAAATTATTTGGTGGTGTATTTTTATTCAACTGTTTCTGTATATGGTTTAAATATGGCTTAAAAGCTCAATATTTTTCTTGTGTATGTTCCAAATTTAAACTCCGGAGCCTTTATGCAAATTTTAGGCTCATCCAAACAAGCTAGTTTTAATATATAAAAAATGGTATCATTTTTAGTAGAATATAAATAACATACACGCTAGGATATTTAAGTTTCTAATATCACCTTACAGGCACCGAAGTATACCTTCAAAAAAATATTTTCCAGTATTAAGAGTTATTAGTAAAATAGATATTTTTAAATTTTAAGAATAAAAATTTGGTTAATTTAAGTTTATAATCAACTTTATGTAAAAATTTGAAGCTTGAGTGAGAATCGAATTTGGTTGGACATTAAATCTTAAATGATAACCTAAAATAAGCTTCTAAATTTAAAATTCCTTGACTTTTAAATTGTAAACTAAAGAATTCTGCCATTTATGTAGTTTGCAAATTTATTTACATCATTGAAATTTACGGCAAAGTCTTATGATCCGCTGGAAAGTATCAATCAGCTTGCGTAACTTTTTGCCAAAATACTAAATAAACCAATTAAAATTAATCTAAAACCATATATTAGAAAAAGGGACCAAAGACTAAAAACGAAAGGCACTACTTTTTATTTATTTCAAATACCTAACAAGGACAACTTTTAAGTAATATTTCGAATACTTATTATTTTATATACTTGACTTTGGCTATATTCATAACATTGTTTTTACAGCCAAATATAAATATTATTGTTTTTATTAAAAACACAGTCTAATTTATATTTTTATAAGCAAGAGATTAATATGGGAAATTACGAAGAAGACCCCGATCTAAATGAACTATCTGAAGAAGAAGAAGATGGATCAATAAAAAAGAGAAAAGTCGTACAAGCTTGCGACGCTTGCCGTAAGAAAAAGGTTAAATGTGATGGCGTAGATGATAAGCCTTGTACCAACTGTAAACAGCGTAATGCTACTTGCGTCTATACTCCAACGACAACTAAAAGAGGACCTAGACAAGGATATATCGAAACTTTAGAAAAACGTTTAGAACTAATGGAAAAACTCCTTCAACCATTAAAGAACATTGAGCTACGTAATTTTCAACCCAACTCTACTGATGGTTCAAATGGTAGGGATGGACTATCTTCTGACGGTTTACGGATGATCCCTTCATCTAGCTTTGCTGGTTCTACCAACTCACCTCACTTCGCAGATGTAGAGAACTACCTTATCCCTGACTCAGCTTTGTTGTTTCCTTCGATACCCTCACCACCAACTCCGCCAGTACCAGTAGTTACTCCTGAGGTATCAGAGCATCTGATCTCATTATATTTTACCTACCAACATCCACTACTTTCCATTATTCACCGTACCACTTTTCTTAACGCTTTCCGAGAAAATAAACAATGCTCGCTTTTGTTGTACACCATTTACGCACTGGCATCCCGATTTTCTAACCATCCTGAAGTTTGTCGGAGTCCGAACTACACCGCTGGTGAAGAATACATTGCACACGCCAAAATTTTACTTGAGTCATCAGCTTACAGCACTCCTTACTTAACTACAGTACAAGCGCTTGTACTTATATCTTTGCATGAGCTTGGCTGTGACAGGTATCCTACCGCTTGGATGTACTCTGGATTAGCAGTGCGTATGGGTCAACATCTGAATCTTTACTGCACTGATAAGCATGATAACAATCTCAAAGTTGACTGGGTAATGGCAGAGACGAGGAGACGTACCTGGTTTGGATGTTGCCTAATGGACCGACTCATCAGTACTAAAACTTCCTGGCCCATGGCTATTCACGATGAAGATTGTCAAGTCCGTCTCCCAGGTGACGACTACAACTGGGAAAATAGTCTTGCGCCAGTAGCTGAAATTAGCTCAGATATGTTTCAAGTACAATTGAACGACTCAATGGTATCAGTCCCAGATCACATGTATCACTTTGGTAAGCTAATTTTTTTGATGGGTCAGGTCAATCAGTACACCAATCGCTCAACTAACAGTAAAAAGGTTGATGCATTCGATGAAGAACTACTTAAGTTGGATAGACAGTTGCTGGAATGGTTAATGGAGCTACCGCCTCACCTGCAGTATTCCACTGACTTTCTTAACTCCACTACCCCAGAGTCTCAGATGATGTCGGCAGCTATTGTCATGCTACACTGCCTCTACCACGCGGTTATGATAGTGTTACACCGTTCCAACGTTGGTCGCTACCTTAATTTGATGGAATTTATTGATGACTCCCATACCTCCTCAGTTCGATGTGTCATGGCTGCCAGCACCATAGTCACCATTGCAAGGGATTTGATCAACCATCGCTTCAAACGATTTATGCCCTTTTACCCTTATGCTCTTTATGCTGCTGGATCCATCCATGCCAACCGTGCGTTCGCTCAGGATCCGATCCAAGCGGAGCAATCACGTGCCGACTTGGAACTGATCTATTCCAGCCTACTTGACCTACAAACCCATTGGGGTATTTCCAAAACATATTGTACTTCACTAAGAGGGCTGTACGCGTTAAGGTCGTCCCGCGAGACCATCCCTGATGCCACTGATACTCTAGGCGTCAGCAGTGCCATGATGAATTGGATGGTACCCCTCAAATCCTCTTTACATGAGTGGTACCCCTACCTTGAAAAGCTTTCCAAAGGTCTGGGCCATGATTTCTGTAGCCTAAATCGTGAAGATGCTCCCAGCTCAACTGACCAGACTAATCATCAACCTGGGCTCAATAGGAGTGGTCTGAGTGTATCCGAAACTGTCAGCTTCAATGGGTCCAATTCTGTCCCATTGGTATCACCAACCCAAGCTACGACATCCGACATACAGCAGATGGGGCCCACTCCTCCATCCAACCTTGGTATGAACATCAATTTCAACCAGCCTATGAGTTTATCCGACAGCAACGACCTATCTCAGTTTCTCAACTTTAACGATCCTATGTTCACCAATAACTTAAACTTCGATTTCCCTCCAGTGCCTCTGCTTGACTCCAATTTCATGAACCTGGATGGTGACGCCTTCCAAAACCTGGGTCTTAACCTAGATCCTAACTTGTTCTTAGGCAGCAGCGACCAAGCTCAAAACTTTAACCAGCAGAACTTAAACAGAGATCCCAACAACCCTTTCCAGTGATCTTTGTATCGAATAATAATATGGTATTAGCATGCATGCAAATACATATTTGGTTAGATTAGATGTATAATTTGAAAAACTATGCTACAAAGTTTACTTTAGTAAAAATTTATTTCATTTTTCTTGAATTTATAAAACTTTATTTTTTTGTATCTGAAGATAACTCTATTATAATTATTTTTCAAAATTTTAATTTTAATTAAAATTTATAGTTACTGGATAATTTTAATATATTGGGAACTACTTTTAAAGGTTATTAAATATAATAGTAGTGATAAAATTGTAGTTACTAAAAGAATAATAGTATTAAATATTACTCTAACAGTATGAAGTAAACTAAAACACAGATTGTTAGTATACTACTTTTGAATTAAAATGTTTTAACATATTTCTTTTCTTCAAATTCAAATAAAAAGTTGTACAAATCAGTGTCTAATTATTCTTAAACTTTTCTAACTTTCCATTTTAGAACATATTAGCTTGTAATAAATTAAATTATAAAAAAAATTATATTATAATACAGATATTAGATTTATACTAAAGGAACTATATTCTTTTATATTAACATCTTTTTTTTATAACTATATTTTCAATTTTATTAACTATAGTAAACATAATATAAAAGTGCCTACTTTTTTCAAGTTTTAAATTTTAGTAAATAAAAAAGATTTGCTTAGTTAAAAGTATTTTTATTAAACTTTTTACCAAATTTAGTTTATATACAATAATAATTTTTTAAAGTAGAAAGAAAATGTTTTAAGTTTTTTTAAATGTTTTTAATTATTTTTTTTTATTAATTTTTTTTTTAAAATTAGAGTTTGTCTAAATCTAAATATTAAAATTTATTTTATATTAACTTGTTATACTAATTATATTAAATAATTTAAAAGTAATAAGATTTAAATATTAGATTTAAATATTCTAACTTTTGATAATAAATATGCTTATTACTACTTATTATAATAACTATTAGTAAAAGATTAGTAGCTTATAAAATAATTAATTTATGTTAATTTCCAAATAATTAACTTTTAAAACTATTAATTAAAATGATTTATTTATTAAAAAATAAAAAATTAAGCTAATAAAATTAGCTAAAAATAAATATATTTAAATATATTTATTTTTTAAATATTAAAAAGTTAATAATATTTTATATGCTTTATTAAAAGCTATTTAAAATTTAAAAATATTAAAAAGTAAATAAAGTAGTTTATATATTTAAAAGTATATCTAATATTAAATAATAAGTATACTTTTTTAAATTTAAATATTAATAAGTTTTTAATAATTATATATTTTATTCTAAAGTATATTACAATAATAAAATTATAAGTATATATTAAAATATTAATATATTTATGTACTAAAAAAAACTAACTTTTATATTATATAATTATAAAAAAATAAAATATTATAACTTAAACTATATATAATAAGTATAAGAATTAAAAACTATACTATATATTAATTATATATATAAATACATAGTATTTTAAAGATTTATTTTAATATTACTTTATATAATAAAATATTATTTTAAATTTTAAAAAGGTTAAAATATTAGCTTAATTTACTTTACTATATAAATAATTTTTTT
Organism: Capillidium rhysosporum; assembly: GCA_037055185.1. NCBI lineage: Eukaryota > Fungi > Entomophthoromycota > Entomophthoromycetes > Entomophthorales > Capillidiaceae > Capillidium > Capillidium rhysosporum. The sequence continues at coordinate 38,669 of JAWQFY010000034.1, forward strand.
AAAATAAACTTGTATATATTTAAAGCTACTTTTTTTAGCTAAACTAAAAAAAAATTAAATATAAATAGAATTAAGTAGTTTTTAAACCTAATAAAAAATAAAAAAGTTTTAATATTAAAAATTATTACTAAAATAAGTTAAAATAAATTACAAATATAGTTAAAAGTAAAGCTTTTAAGCTAAAAATTATATTAATTATCTAAATAGCAATATTTAAATATTTATAATTATATTTAAAAAATTTAAGTTTAATAAATATAATATTTTTATAACTTTGTTATCAAAATAAAAAATAAATCTATTAATTTAATTAAAATTTTAAATAATTATAGCTTTAAGCTATAAATATAAACTATATAATTATTTTTAATTTATATTAATTTAGTAACTTTAAAGTTAATTTTTAAAGCTTTATATTAAAAGTATAAAAATTTATATTTAGTATTTATAAAAGAATATTATAATATTGATATCTTTATAATATAGCTATAAAAATATAATTTTAATAAAATAGTTTTATTTTAAGTTTTTTTTTAAAGTTTACTTAAAAAACTATTAAGATATTCTATTTTATTATTATATATTATATATATATTTTACTTTTTATACTGCTATAATAGCTAGAAAAAATAATAAACTTTAAATAATATATATAGTAAATACTAGTATTTAGCTTTTTATTTAATTTCATTTATAGTATAAAACTATTTTTAACTTAAAATTTAATTTAATTAAAAATATTTAAGCATTTTTAAGCTATTTTAAAAAAATTTATAAATAGCTATATAGTTTAATAAATTAACTAAAACTATTAATCTAAGTTTATAAATAAAAAGTGTTTTAATAAATTTTAATATAATATACTAAATATTAAAAATAAATCTTATTTAGTTTTTTTCTAAAATTTATTTTTAAAAATAAAAATAAAATTTAATAAAAGTTTTTTTTTTAATTTTTTTATTTTTTTAATGGAGTTTTTACTTTACTATTTATTAAAAGCTATTTTGATTTTCTATTTTACTATTTAGTAAAAAAGTATATTTATTTAATTATTACTTATAAGTTTTTAAATTTTTTAGTAAATTATTTTTATATTAGTAGTTATTAAAAACTTTTTTTACCTAATATTTTTTAAAAACTATTTTAATTTTTTATAATAATATAATATTTAAATTAAATCTTTTAAAAGCTAAATTTTACTTAAATAAAAAATAGTAATAAAAATTAGCTATTTAAAAAATAATTAAGCTAATAATAGCAATTAAATAAAATATATATAATAAAAATAAAAATAAAAATAGTAGCTAAAGTAATAATAGTAAGATAAAAAATAAAAAATAAAATACTATTAAATTTTAAAAAACTTTAAAGAAAAAAAAAACTAAAATAATAAAAGTAATAAATAAAAATAATTTTATTAAAAATCTAAATAAGTGAAATATTTATTTTTACTAATTTATAATTTTATAATAAAAATATTATTAGCTACTTACTTTTAAAAATAAAAGCTAAAATAATTATTAAATTTTTTATATTTATATTTTTTTAAAATATATTTGTTATTAGTTTATTTAAATGTTTAATAGTTTTTTTTATTAAACTATTAGCTAAAACTTTTAATATTAGTTATTTAAAATTAAATAATAATATTTTTAATCTATTTTTTATTTTTTTTTAAATTATTAGCTTTTTATTATTAAATATAGCTTTTATATTAATAAAAAAAACCTTAAGCTTTATTAAGCTTTTTAATAGCTTTTATAAAAAAATATTACTAAAATATTCTATTTTTTATTATTATTTATTATTATTATTTATTTATTTTAATTAAATACTTACTATTTTTATAGCTTAATTTTAATATAAATTAATATTTAAAAAGCTAAACTAATTTTTTTTTAAATTTTCTATTTATTTAATTTAAATTTTAATTTTTTATAATATATAAATATTATAAATATTAGATATATATTTTTTCTATTAGTATAAATTTATTATAATTTTAAATTTAATAATATATATATTAATTTTTAGTTTAGTTTATTAATTATTTATTTTTTAATTTATTTTTTTAAAACTTAGCTATTTTTTAAAGTATTTAATTATATTTACTATTTTTTTAAAAAAAAAATTATCTATTATTAATAAATTTATTTAATATTTTTAGATAATTTTTATTTAATATTTTTTAATATTTATTATATATATTTATAAATTTACTATTAATATTTTTTATTATTATTAGTAAATATTTTAAACTTCATTAATAGTTTTTTATATTATATTAGTACTAATTTTTATTTTAGGCTTAAAACTATTAATTAGTTTAAATATTTTATAGTCTTTTTAAAAATATTTACTTAAAATTCTTTAGTTTTTTTATTAAACTATTATTTTTCTTTTTTCTTTTTTAAAACTTATTAATAAAAATTCTATTAAAATTTAAAAAAATAAACTAACTTTTATTAAAAAATAATTTTAGTATATATATTAATAGCTTTAGCTTATTAATAAATATATTTTTTATTAATATAAAGTATTTAACTTTAAATAGTTACTTTACTTTAATTTATTTATTATTTTATTATTTATAATATTAAATACTATAAATAAATTTTAAAAAATTTACTAAACTAGATAAATTTTTATATTAAATCTAATTTTGTTATTATTTTAAAATTTTAAAAATATATATTATACTTTAAAAAAATATTTAAACCTATTTTAATATTTATCATTAACTTATTTTTTTTAAATTATTAGTATTTATTATTTTAATTATTTAGGTAAAGTATATTAATAGATTTTTTAATTTATAGAAAAAAGGAACTATAATAAGTTTTAATAGTTTAAAAGTAAATAAAAAATAATTTAAATTATTAACAATTATATTTATAAAAATAATAATTATTTAAAAACTAAAAAAAAATATTAGTTAGTTAATTTAAGTATTATAAAAAAAATGTATAGTAGAAGAAATATTATAAAAATATTAGATAAAAGGTATAAGTAAAGTAAACTATTAAATTAATATTAAGTTAATTGTTAAATTTATAAAACTTACTAGTATACATTCTAAATATGTATTAATTAGGTAGTAGCAACCTTTTATAATTAATAAATTATTTTTTATATTGTTATAGATATAACTTTTACTTTACTATTTTAAAGTTATATATATATATATATATATATATATATCTTTAAGTAAAAAAAAACTGTAAAGTTTAATTTTTATAATTGTATTCTAATATATTTTAATTTATTATTTAAAAAGTAATTTTACAATTTCAGATATACTTTTAATTATAAATCATTAACTTTTTAACTTTTTCAGTAAATTGTAATTTAAAAAATAATTGAAAAGTGAAAAATTTTAAAATGATTAAATAAAATAAAACTTTATTTAAATAGAGATATAGAAGCGTTTATTGAAGCGTAGTAGTAATAGTTGTAATGTTGGATATGATTGGAAAAGTAACGTATAAGCATGTAATTAGCAGATTTATAATAATAGTACAACTTATTTTCATCTATAAGTTAGGTGAGTTGTAGGCTGTAGAATAAGAATGTTGTGGATTTGAATTGGATTCGTTATTGAAACTAAATAAAAAAAATTGATAAGTTTTAAACGATATTAAAAATTTACTTGTAACGTTGATGAGAGTTTAAAGTTGGATAAAAATATACGTACTTATCGGTATACGGTAAAACTTGAGGGTAAAGTACATTTGTATAAGAGTAACAATTAGATTGTGAAGTAGTTGGATAATAATTTTTATCGGTATTATTATGAGCGAATTTAGGTTTGTTATAATAATTATAATTTTGAATATTGTTATTATTATTATTGTTGTTATTGTTATTGTTATAATTGTTATAATTATTATTGTTTAATTGAGTACGAGTAGTTATATTCGTTTTATAATAGGAATCGTTACCGTTATTAATTTGATTAAACCCTTTAGCTTTAAACATTTTATGTTCGACATTTAAATAATTACCGTACCATAAAATATTATGTTCACAGTTAATAGCTTTCTGTGCTGATTCTTTATTATAAAAATAAATGAAAGCGTAATTTGATGTTGTATTATATTTGGATACTAAATAAGTTTTAAGTATTTTTCCATAATTTTTAAATCGATGTACTACCATCTCTTTTGTAACTAATTGATTAATATTATCTACACATATTGTTGTACGACAAACTTTTAAATTTTTATCCATCTCTACGTATAAATTTGGATTCGATTTTAAAATTAAATTTGCTTTTAAACAATCTTGTTGGTATTTAAATTTGATAATAAATTTATCTAAACTATTATTTACAGTCCAATGTTTTAAATGTTTGATCTCTTCAACTGGTCCAAAAGTTATAAATTTAGTACGTAAAGCGTCGGTAGAAAAAGTACAGTTTAAATTTGTAACGGTTAAAGTACGGTTAACGTTAGCTCGTTCTACTCTAACTTTTCTACCATTTAATTCAGATCCATAACTTTCTTTTAATGCTAAATTAGCATCTTTTTCTAATTTAAATACTACGAAACTGTACGGACGATCTTTAAAATCTTTAGAAACTTTTACATGATCGATTTCACCCCAACGTTTAAAATGAGTATAAACACTAGCATGTAATTGTTCAAAACTTAAATTATTATTTAAATTAGCTACGAATAAACTAGTTCCTTCTAAACATTTAGATACATGATTCCATCCTAAAAATAAATAAATAAATAATATTAGTTAGTACCTACCTTTAATATATATAAATATATATAAATATATATATTTTTTCTAATTTCATTTATTAATTTAAAATAAATAAATTTACCTTGTACTAAAATTTCCGTATTTATAGTTACACTTGATGTATTATTATCTAATAATAAAATTTTTATTATTAATAACTATATATTATAAAAAAATTATAAATACCTCGTTCTACTAAATCTAAATTATTATTATTGATATTATCTAATGAAATTTAATATTTAATTTAATTTAATATAACACTCACTTTCACTTTCGTTATCAATTGTTTTAATTAATTTTTCAACTTCATTATCGATTAAATTTTTAAATACATCTTTATAATCGTTATAATAATTTAAAGACCATCTCTTATGATGGTATTTAGTAGGTTGAAATAATCCTGAATCCGATTTACACATCGTTCAAAAATTTTAAATTAAACTATATACTTAAATTGGAAAAGTACCACCGGGGTACAAAATAAAATAGTTTAATTTTTAGATCAGTTGTACTTTTTATACATTTTTATTTAGCAAGCTAAATAATTTTACTTTTCCTTATCTATTATTGATAAAAGATAGATAAGACTTATCCAATAATATTAAATTTTAATTATATAAATATATATTTAAATATATCACTTTCATTTATAAAACGATAATACTTAGTATATTCTTTTGATCCAGCTAACTTTTGACGTAGATAAGAGTGACTTAATCTTATGGTAACGTTTAAGCTTAGTTAACTTAGGATATGTTTCAAATTTTAAAAAAAAATTAAATTTGATTACAATTTAACCTTTATATTCATGATAAATATGATAAAATAATATATATCTTATCTATAATATATATATATATATACAAATTTTAAATTTTATATCAAAATTAGTAACTAAGTAATAAATAAATAAAATGATAGTAAAATTTAGTGTTAAATATCACAACATGATGATATAATTACATCGTCGATCAACTTTTTACTAAATTAAAATTTTAAAGTTTATTAACTTAATCCAAAATTTAAAAAATTAGTTATAATTCAATATTAACTTATATATTATAAGTTCTTTTAAATTTATAAATAAATTAATTTATATTTCTCATGCAAATTAAATAAAATATATTTATAAAATTAATTGCAAGTAAATTATAACTTAATAATATTTAACTTATCAACTATATAATTAAGTTAAATATAAATAAATTTTTTAACTTATATAGATATTAAAATTAAACCCCATTTTATTTAATTTTTTCGTACTAAACTTTTAATTATGAGAATTAATTAAGTAATAGTAGTACTATTCTATTTATACTTTAATAACGTTATTAATTAATTTAACCGATATAGTACATTAAAATTTATAGTTATTTTAAACTACTTTTCTAATTTAAGTTAAAATTTACTATAAAAAATAAATAAGTATTAATAAATTTAAATTTAATAGAATTACTAATATTTTATAATACTCTAAATTTAAATAATGCTTTTAATAAAATGACAATTTTTAGGTATTTATTTATTGTTTATAAATTAATAAATTAATAAAATTAAATATTAAAAATAGGTAAATTTAACTAGCTTTAAAGTATATTAGTAAACTAAAATATTATATATATATATATATATATTAAATTTTTTTAATTTACTTAAAAGAAAGTAAAAGCTTATTATTATTAATATAATTATTTATTTATATATAGTTAACTGTAATAAAAGCTTTAAATAAAATTTTAATTTTAAACTAAATTTATTAGTAAAATATTTATAAATTAAATAATAAAAATATTATAAAAGTATATTTATTTATTAAATTAAAGATCAATAAATAGTTAACTAAGTAAAATAAAATTAAAATAATAAATAAATTTTAATTAAAGAAAAATAATATTTAAATATTTAATAAATAAATAAATAAATAAAAGATTATTTACTTAATTTATTTATATATTTTTAAAAGTATATCTATTAGTAAATATTAGATATATATTTTTAAAAATAAGTAAAATTAAATAAAATATAAAAATATAGCTTTTATTTTTAAAGTATTATTAAATTATAAAGCTATATTTATAATAATTACTTATTTATTTAAGCTAAAAAGTTTATAAATAGCTACTATAAACTATAATATAAAGGAGTAAATTATTATTTTATTTTAGTAATTTAAACTTATAAAGTATATATTATTTTAGTATATTAATATAAATATTTTTTTAAAACTTTATTATTTTATTTTACTTAATTTTAAAACTTTTTAATATATAAATAACTATACACTTATTAATTAATTTTAATAAGTAAATATTTTTTTATTTAATTTAAAAATCTAAATTAATTACTTTTAAAAGAGCTTAATTACTTATTTATAATATTATAATAATATTAGCTTTAGTTTTATTATTATATTTTTTAACTTTTTTATTATAGTATTTATTTTTATATAGTTATTTTAAATAAAATTAGATTAAAAAATTCTAAATTTTAGCTAAAAATATTTAACTTTAATTTAATAAAAAAACCAAATTTTAACTTTTTAATTACTTTTTTTTAAATATAATTAAAAAAATTAAAGTAAAAAAAATTAACTTAAATAAAAAATAAAACATCAGTTTTTAAAAGTATTTAAAAAATTATATAGTAAGTATAAAAAAGACTACAAATACTTTATAGTAAACTTAAATATTTAAATTTTATTTAAAAATTATTAAAACTATTATTTACTAGTTAAGTAAATTTATTTAAATATAATTTTATAGCAAACAGTATACTTTTTTAAACTACTATATTATTTTAATTAGTTTGCTTTATTCTATAGTTAAAATATTTAAGAAAGTATAGTAGATTAGTATATTAAATTTATATCTATTATTAAAAAATTTTTTTTATTAACTTAATATTAGTTTATATATATAGTTTTATTAAAATTAAAATAATAATATTTTATAATTTAGTAATATAACTTCCTTTTAAATTAATATATAAAGTTAACTTATAAGGTACTGTTAAAAAAAAGTAATAAATAATTAAAATGTAATTATTTTATATTTATATTACTTACCTAAAAGGTATATTTTACTAGTTACATTATTACAAAATTTTACTTTAAGTTTAAAATTAATTAAATTTTAATAGGTGTAGAAACAACCTTAATAAATTAATTGTATTACAACTTTATTTAAAGTATTAAGCTACCTTAATTGAGAACTGCTTTATAGTATACCCACTCTTAAATTTTATTTATCCGAATATTCTGTATACCTTACTAAAGTTAACCAAATAGTTCTAGAGTTTCTTTAAAGTAAACAAATAAACTTTATATATATACATGATAGTTGGTATAAGATATTAAGTATCTATACTTTCATTATATAGTAGGTAGTAAATACTTTAAAAGGTAACTTCCGTTTTAATATCTATATTTTTATTCATAGTTAGTAGCACTACTTTAAAAGGTATCTTCCGTTTTAAATTATTAACAATTAATCCGAAACGTGCTGATACGATTGGATTTAAATTTACCCAATAAAAAGTAATCGCCTTATTATTAATAAAAAGTTGATTAGAACTGATTTATTAGATAAAGCTTATTTAAATTTAGAAATTCACTGTTCCCTTCACTTTACAGTTTAGTTATAGAAACGTGTAAAACACGTGCATTAAGATTAAATTATTGAAATTTAAATATAAAATGATTTAGATTTTATATAATTTCGTTAAACTGTATCGGACTCGGAATAAATTATAATTTAAGGGGTACGTACCATTTTATACTATTCAACTGTTTTAAAAATATATATTGTATGATAACAGTAACTATAAACTTATAAGAGGTTTTTATTTATTTTATGAGGAGGTATGTTACAAAATATATCCTTTAAACCTTTAATTTTAAAATAGTTAACCAATTTTAAATAAAATATATAGAAAAAATAATAATAAAATAATAATAAAAATAAAATAAAATAAAATTTAAATTATTTTATTTTAAATAGAAAGAAAGCCTCAGTTTAACTTTAAATAGAATAGTTTTAAGTTAACTGATCCAACAATTGTACCGTTTAAAAAAAGTTTAAGTTTTACCTTTATTTATTTTAATTAAGTAGTTTATCGGAGGTAGATACTATATAATTGTTAAATAGCTATACCGATAATAATTAAGGTAAATTGTGGGTAGAATTAAAATCGGTAGGTTTCCTTATTTAAACTAATAATTTTAATTTTAATTTTAATTTTTGGATAAGTAGATTAATTTTTTTTTTTAAATAATAATAATAATAATTTGTTCTCTTTTTTAATAATTAATTAAATATAAAATAAAAATTAATTTTTATAGTAACTTTAACTTATTTATCTATTTTAAAAAAATAATAATTTTAAACTTGGTAAATCAAGTTTTATTTAAAAGATCTACCAACAGTTTAAAATTATTTAAATAATATTTCAATTTAAACTTTAATAGGAAATAAAAAAAAATTTGATTATCGATTTTTAAATTATATGTATCGATCGAAAAAGTATAAAAAATATTAAAATATTAAAAATTAAATAGATGATTAATCGATTTAGATCTAAAATTTAAATTAATAAAATTTATAAATTAAAATTTAATTTTATCATATTACATTTGATTTAAATCTTTTTTAATTAAATTTTATAATAAAACTATAAATTTAATAGTTATATAATATATATGTATATATATATAATCGATATAATATCAATCATATATAAATAGTTAAAAATAAATGTATTAAAAAAAATTAAATTACGTTTCAAATAAAATTTTAAAATTAAACTTAATGTACATTTTTATTTAATAAAACTTAAGTAGAAGGGGTGGTAATTTATTTTTAAATAATAATAAATTAATTTAGTTTAGTTTAGTTTTTAATATTATTTAATATTGCAGATTAAAATTTAAAAAAAAAATAATAATAATAAAAATAAGTATAGTAATCTTATTTAATTTAATTAAACATAATAATTTCTATTTAAATAAATTTTTTACCAATTAATAATAATAAAATTTACTATTTAACTAAATTCTACACATTTATGTAGTTAGTAGTTCACTTTTTAATTTAGATTTTGTTTCAAACGATCTTTAAGACAACGTTACTCCTACAAATTAAAATTTTAACGGTTGATACCTAATTAAGTAATAATCGAGGTATTAAGGAAAGGTAATTACGAAACTTTGAACTAAATTAGTTTATTTAAAATTGGGTGAGACGTATTTGATATTATTTAACTAAATTATGTCGATTAATTTTTGTTAATAAATCGTATATAAACTGCTTAAATTCCAATTATTATTTTTATCGTTTTAACTAATTCATCTATAAAACTTTTATATTACAACAACGAACTAAATTTTTTAAATTTTTTTTTAACAATTAAATAACAAATATATTATGCGTAGAACCGATTGTAGTTTAGGTACTTTTAATTATATTTAAAATTATAATTAATTAATTTATTTATTATTATTATTATTATTATTATTATTAGTGGATCAAGTAATCCTTTTAACACAAGATTTAAAACAATTCGAAGTCGATACCAACGTAATACGTAGGTCTAATACTATCCTTACTAAATTGAAGAAAACTGAATGTTTAAACTTAGGTATTTAAATTTTTAACGAATTAATTTTAACCGATAATTATTTAGGAACTCCGGTAGTATTTTTACCGAACGTACTCAGTTATAATTTAATTCGAATCCTTGAATACTGTCAGTACCATAAATATGATCCAATTATTAAAAACCACGTCAATTCGGATTACTTAGATAACGTAATTTTAGACCCTTGGGATATTAGATTCTGTATTCAACTTGAAAATAACGGTTTAGATCAAATTTTATCGGTATATTCATTTTTAATATATAATATTAATTTATTAATTTAGACATCTAAACAATTAGAAATTCAATGTTTAACTAACGTATGTACTATATATAAAACGTACACTTCCGGTGTAAAATCGTTTAGATCTAGTAACTGTACTTTTAGTTACAACAACCAGATGGTACGATTCGATTCTAATAATTACGATTATGATTATAGTAACGATTATAACTGTGATACCGATAACGAAGATTACGAAGATATAGCTAGAGGTTTAAGTTTAGTTGATGAAGGTTACGTAGATGATCTTCTATATTCTTCAGGTTTTAACGTATAGAAAGAATTACAGTTAAATTAATCTATCAATTTTAGTAATATAAATAAAAGTTTATAAATTTAATGGAATAGTAATGAAAATGATAAAATAGTATTAAATTTTATTTTTACTTTTATAAATTTTATTTACATTTATTCTATTTATTTATAAAAGGAAATAATTAATTTAAAGTTAAAAGTTGTAAGGAACATTAAATACTATAAATTGAAATAAATTTTAATTTTAGCTATTCTTTTTAACAATTAGTTTTAAAATTCTTTTAAAAAATTAAGGATTAAGTATAATTATACTAATAAATAAATATATATATATATATATATTTAAATTTATATTAAAAAGTTTAATCTAAATTTAAATTATAACTTAAATTATATATATTTTTTATAAAATAATTAGCACTTTAATAAACTTATAAATATAGTAATGAATTTAAAATATAATAAGTATTATACTTTAAATAAAGTTATTTTTATTTACTTTAGTTTACTAGTTTTTAAAATTTCAACTAAAAAATATATATTTTTTTAAATATTTTAAAGCTTAAACTTTTTTAAATTAAAGTTAGCTAAAAATATAAAAAAATAGCATACTGAAAAAGAAATTAATTTCAAACTAAAATAAAATAAAATAATTAATTTAAATAGTAGTTAAGCTAATTATTATAAAAAATAGTATAAATATATTTTATAAATTAAAACTAATAAGTATATTACTTAATAATATATAAATACTTATACTAATTTTATATAAAAATAAAAGTAAAATTTTAATTCATATTTAGCAACTAACTTTTAAATATAGGTATATATATTAAAAAAAAGTATAATAGTATTTATTAGATTTAATAATTTTTTATTAAAGATAAAAATTTTTAAATCTAAATATGCAATAAAATAAATATAAAAAAGGAAAAAGCTTATAATAAAAGTTACTTTTTTTTATTTAACTAAAAAATATTTATACTAAAGCTTTTTTTTATATATTATTAATATTTATTTTATATTTAAAATACTATATATAAGTATTTTAAATTTTTAAAAGTGTTAGTAATTTTAAATAATATATTAAGTTAAATTAAAATATATAAAATAACTATTAAAAGGATAAAAGTATTTAAATTAAATTATTTAATACTTAATAAATTAAATACTACTTAAAAATTTAAAATATAATAAATAAATATTTTTATATATAAAAAATATATAATATTTAGTATCTTTTACTAAAGATTATTAAAAATTTCTAACATTTTAATATTTTATTTTTAATATTTTCAATATATAATTATGAAAAAATAAAGGATTATAAATTATACTACATTTATAAAATTGCTATAATAGTAAAAAAAAGTAAATTAATAACTATAAAAAATTTATATATTTATAACTTATAGCTATAAATATCAAATATATATTAAAAACTATAATATTTATATAATATATTTATATAATTAATAATATAGTTAAAGTTATCTAAAATATAGTTTTAAATAAATATTTAACTTTAATTATTTATAAATATAAAAAGTATATATATTTATAACTTATATATTATATATTATAAATTTATAGTTAGTTTAAATAAATTTTAAAATTTTAAATTTTAAGTTATATAAAATACTAAAGCTTTACTTTAATACTATAGTATATTACTAAAATAGTTTAAAAAATAGTTAAAATAGTTTAAAATTATAGCCTTAAAGTTAAAAAAGTATACCAGCTATTTAAATAATAAGATTTATATTTATATAGCTTTTTTTATAAATAAATATAAGTTTAACAAATATAATATTTTATATCTTTTTTAACTATTTTTTACTAAATAATTTTTTTTCTTTTTATAGATACTAATAATAAAATTAAAAGCTTATATATTTAAAAGTAAAAAAAAATAATCTTTACTTTTAAAGTTAACTTATTTATATAAATTATAAATAAACTTAGCTAGTTAAAACTGCCTTTTTACTTTTTTATATATAGTTTTTTCTTTACTAAACTAATAAGTAGTTAATAAATAAATAAATATAATACTTTTATAACTTTTGATTATAAAAAAATATTTTTATTTAAGTATTTTTAAAAATTTTATTTAAAAAACTATATAGCTATTTTTATATACTAAAGTAATACTTTATATAATAAAATATTATTTTTTTATTAACATTTTATCTAAAAACTATATTAAAGTTTTATATTATATATATATATAATATTAATATTAAGCTTTTTAACTAATATTAAAACTACTTTTCTACTTTTTTATATATAGTTTAAACTTTTGTCTATTTTAAAAATCTTATAAAAAATTATAAAAAGCTTAAAAACTTTAGCTTAAAATTTAAAACTTATAGCTATAAAATATACAATTAAATATTAAAAATGTATTATAATATAAACATACTTCTTTTTAAAATTACTATATATTTATTATATATAGTAGTAATTTTGTATTTATATAAATAAAACTAATATTTTTAGTTTATTTTTAAATAAAAAATATAAATAATTTAAATTATTAATTTTTAATATTTTAAATTTTAAATAAAGATAAAAATTATATATATAATTTTTTAATTTTATTATTATAATTATATTAATTTTTTTTAATTTTTTAAATAGATTAAATTATATTTTAAAGTAAGTATTAAAAGCTATAATATATATTTTTACTATAGTAATATTATAATATTATAAACTATATTATTTAGCTTATCTAATTAAACTTTATTAATATTTTTTTTAAACTTAAATAAATATTATTTAATATAATAGCAAATATTAATTTATTATTATAAATTTACTAAGTATTACTTAGTATAAAATTTTTTAATTATAGATAAAATTCAGTATAGCTTAGTTATATATAACTATATTAATAAAAAATATATAGAAAAAGACTAAAAAGAAAGGTTGAAAGCTTTTTAATTATTTTAATAATTACTTTATTAAATAAATAATTATTAAAAATACTTTTTGTAGTAATAATAATATATTTTACTAAAAAAACTACTTTATCTAATTATTATAGCTATTAAAAGTATAAAAGCTATTTTATTTTTTAGCTTTTTCTTTTTCTTTTTCTTTTAGTTTTAATTAAATAAATTTAGTTTATAATATATAATTGTCTAAAAATTACAACTTAATAAAATAAAAATAATTAAATCTAAACCTATTATTAAATAATATATAAAATAAATATAATTTTAGCTTAATATTTATTATATTATAATAAAACTTAATTATATAAATAATAATTAATAAAAGTAAAATTTAATTAATAAAAAAATACTTTTAAAATTAATAACACTTTTTTAATTATTTTAAGCTAATTAATTTTTAATAACTTTTATTATAATTTTTGTTATACTTTTAAATTTAACTATTAATTTATAAAGCTTATTTTTAATTTAATGTTTAAGTAAATTAATTAAATTAAATACTTAAATATTTACTTTATATTAGCATTACTTTAATAAACTAACTATATTATTTTTATTTATTATATTAAATAAAATAATATCCTTTTTATTTTTTTATTTTAAAAGTACTACTATGTAAATAAAATGTTTTTATTTATAATTATTTTTAAGTAAATAATAAGCTTTATTTATTATATATATTATTATTATTTACTTATAATTATTAGTTAATTTTTTTACTTAGTTTTTATAGTAAATTATCTATATTTTTATTGCTATTTAATTATAATATTACTTAATATTACTTAATATTACTATTTTTTTTACTATATTTATATATATATACTTTATTTAATTAATATCTATATTATTTTAGCTATAACTATTATTAAAACTAAAAAAACTAAATGGTTTTTATATTATTTATTTTAAAATATATTTAAAATTTTACTTTTTACTATTATTTTTTATTATAAATTTTTTTATTTAGTTATGGCTTACTTAAAAAGTAAACTTTAAATTTTTTTAGCTCTAAATATATATATTTTTTAAATTTAGCTTAATATTAACTATATTTAATTATTTTAACTATTTATATAAAATACTTTATCTAATTTTCTAATTTGTTTGTAAAATACTTTTTATAAATATAAATATTCAACTTTAACTTATAGTTTATATATTTTTATTTAATTTTTTAAATTTTTTTCTTCTAATATTAATTAAGTAAATATTACTTTATTTAATTATTTAATTTTTATAAGATTTATATTTAAGCAATAACCTATTTTTTATTTTAAATTAAATTATTAAAATAAGTTTAATAATAAATTTTATATACAAACTTAAAATATAATATAAAAAAATAAACTAGCTTAATAAAAAATAAATATAAAAAATTATAAAAATTATTTAGCTTTTTAATAATATATATTAACTTTTAACTAATTTTATTATTTTAATATAATAATAATATTAATTATTTAAAAAATTATAAAATAAAGCTAAAATAATATTTTTTATAAGTATTTTATTAATATAATAGGCTTTTTTTAAATTTACTAATATCTTAATTTAGTTTTAAGATTATATTTAATATAAGCTTATCTATTTTATAATTTTTAATATAAATTATTTATCTTATTTTCTAAAATTTACTTAATAATTTTATAAAAAATTATTATTATAATATATATATTTTTTTTACTTTGAATAAACTTTTTTATATCTTATTTTATATTATTATTATAATATATTTTTGAAATTTTAAAGTGCTATTAAGCTAAAGTACTTAAATTTAACTTAAATATATAATAATTAAATTGTTTATTTTTAATTTAACTTTATAATTAAATTAATAAACTAAATATATATATATATTATAAACTAAATAAAATTTATTTTAAATTATTATATATTATTTTAAAGTAAACTAACTAACTAAAATAATAAAATAATAATAAAATAATAATAAAATATTTTAATTAAACATTTTTTTAAATATGACTATATTAAAATTATTATTAACTTGCTTTTTTTAGCTTTAACTAGATAAGTTTAAAGTTTATAATAAGTATATATATATATATATATATTAAATATCAAATAACAATTTAAACTTAGATTTATAAGCTTGTAAAAACTAATATATATATATATATATATTAGTAAAATTATTTAAATAAAGATAAATAAAGTTTTAAGTTAAATAGCTAATTAGTATATAAGCTTAACTTTTATATTTATAATATATTATTATAGTAATTTATACTTTAAAAAAAATTATTACTAAAAATTGCTTTAAATACATAATTTTCTTAAAATAATTTGTTAAAGTTAGTAAACAGATATCTATTTATACTTATTTTAATATCATTGTTTAAATTTTTAGCTAATATAGTATTACTGCTACTAATTTTATTTTTTTACTACTTATATTCTATATATTACACTTAAACTGAAATTTATATTTATGTAGAGAATACTATATACTTCCAATGATTTTTACTATTTTTTATTAGGTTAGTATCTTGGTAAAATTGCTTGCAAATTTTGAAAATAGTGCAAACAGCTTATTTTGCATCAATATTTTACTTAAAATCAGCTTTGTTTACCTTTTTATCCTACTGTAAACATATTTACTACATAATATTTCAGATATGTAAAATGTCAGATTCTTTAAAATTCTACAAAAATTAAGAGAGTTATAATAGTAACTTTATAAAAAAATTGTAAAAAAAAATTAATCTACAAAGTAACAGTAGGTAATAGTATCTCATTAAGTTAATTTTTTATAATTAAAATTGAATTCAGATCTATATAAAAATTTTAAAACAAGGTTTTTATATATTTTTTTAAAATTATCCAGTGAAGTCCAAAAAGCATTTTGAAGCAGTAGTTTATTTAATTTGTGATCCATTTTAAAAAAGTAATATACTATAATAAAGTTAAAATAAGACTTTTAAAGCATACCAATCAGGCTAAAAATGGGGTTTTTTTAAACTCGGTTCTTCAAGTTCACTTAAAACTAAAATTTGAAAAACTCTAGGCCCGGACAAATAGCTTAAACAAAACCCCGGTAGTAAATGGCCAATTAAACTAGAAGCTATTATTTATAAGAACACCTACTAGCTTTTATAAAGCATTGTATTTTCTAGACTAAATGATAGACCTTAATTTAAAGGTTTACACCTTCGGCATTCAAGTTTTCTAAAGACTTGGAAGATGTGGTTGTAACTAAAACTAACAAAATAAGTCATGTACACTCTACGCTTATAAACGACGAATAGTTGCTCTGTATGTATAGCACTAAATGTTCCACCTCGTTAATTATGCACTATTTTGCCACAATTTCAAGTTTTTGTGTATTTGTTTAGATTAATTTTCCTTAAAAGTTGCTTTTTATGTAACCTTATCATTTAAGACTTCTATATTATTATATATATATGGTATATAGCCTATTAGTGTACGATACATCTAGTAGCTGCTGAATGTCCCTGTAACAAAGGTAGTCGTTCTCATATTCTTTTTCTCTTATTCCGATCCAATGAGAAAGCCAGACAATAAATAGATAAAATGCAAAAATACATTTATTTAGCTTCGTATAAATTTATTTTCGAGCAATGTTAGCTACCATATTTTGATTCAAGTTCCATGTTTGGGAATAGTTACCGAAATAATGAATAACTATTTTGCTATCTCATTGCTTTCAAGTATTGTATGAAAGCAGCTGTATCGATTAAAATTACCTATCAGTTAAACAACCATCTGAGCCTGTTGGTTAGTAGAATATTTTATATTTAGTGAATTTCGAAGTAAAAATCCTTTTAGCATTTTAAAAATCAAAATTCTAAATAACTGTCTAAATCTGTATAATTGTAAACAACACTTCGATGAGTTATAGCCTTTATAATTCAGTAATAAACCGATAGAAAACAACATTATTAGAAAGAGTATACGCTTTATACCAATATTATTACTGAAATCTCAAATAATTAATAATATGTTATAAATATCTATACTATAAACTAATTTATTAATAAATAAACAAGCTAAACTTACCGATTTGAAATTGTTTATTATAAATTTCATTTTAGAATCATTTATTTGTGAAGTTATAAGCGTATTTTAGATTTATCTCGTAAACGATTTTATAAACCAGATAGAGTACCTGCCAAAATTTAAATAAAATATTTTGTTCTAAAAGTATAGTGGAAATAACCAAATAGCACCTGGTTTACAATTTGCGAAAGTTTTCCAATTATGTTGTACTGCTCCTTTTTGGCCACCTCTTTTTTCTAAAATTAGGTTTATAGCTTACAAATAGTTGAGAACAAAATAGCATATAATATTTTGGTTTGGCATTTAGTAAACACTCTTGATCAACTTAAAAGTTTTATATTAGGAACAATATATTCCCAAAAAATATGGAGTTTTGTCCAATCGGATTTATTGAAAATGCTGGATACATCACAAAATAAAATAAAATATTAATAAAGTAATTAGATATAACAAGTAGCCAACATATACACTATACTTTTATTTACGAATTAAAATTCACCTTAAAAATCTGTATTTATAGAACACTTTGGTCCGAAGTGCAGCTCTCTTGATTTCACCATCCTTTTTCATATTCAAACTGCTATAAATTTAATTCAAAAATAGCTCACCTCAACAACTTCAACTACAACACGGGCATGCAATTAAGTGCAATTAATATTTCTGCTACATTAACCTCTGAACGCTTAATGGAAAACAACGACCCCAGATCATACAAATCCAATAGCACTGCAGACGCGTACCTTAAAAAAAACCGTACTTACGATGAAAGAAGCTTTGATCAAGTGAGATACTCGCCCGAAAATTACACCTTTGACTACCAGACGAATGTTACTGAAAACTTGGCAGTCACCCATAGCATTTCCAATACGCTACCGCCGTTAAACCAAGAAAACAGGACGTCTCAAAAAATCTCCTTGCCTCCTATAGCTGATATATTGAACTTGAATATTACTTCATATAATTACATAATTGAAAACCAACGCCGCAACGAAAGTCTATATGGAGGTAGCTCAATAAGCCAAAGTTATCCACAAAATATTGAATGTTTAGAGCCCAACCCTTTTGTCCACAGAAGCGCTAATACTCACTCCCATGAAACTCGTAGGTATAGTTATACAAATGGGTCGTATGAAAGCCATATGAAACAAGAAGATACAAGGAGCGAAAACATCCACTTAACTCGTTTGTCTACCGAAAACATGTATACCAGTAGAGGATTTCAAAACTATACATTTAATATTACTAGAAGCAATCAAAACCGTAAATACTATATGAACCTTGCGTTAGATTTTACCTCTACGGACCCTCCTAAGCAGTCCTACGCCACACTGATCGCTTATGCAATCCTTAACTCGGAAAATGAAAAGATGACTTTAGACCAGCTTTACGAATGGTTTCGAGATTCGTTCCCTTACTATCGGGATTCCGTGAAGAACTGGAAGAATTCTATAAGGCATAACCTATCAATAAATGCGATGTTCGAGAAAATACCTAGAGATACCGCTGAGTTAGGTAAAGGTAATTACTGGATATGTATACCGGAGCTGGGTAGGAGACGCGGTAGTACCACTTAACCTTCTTTTCTAACTGTAGCTACACTGCTCACTTATATCTTTGAAAGATTTATGATTTTGAAAATTAATTGTCAACTAATAAAATTGAAAACACATACGGTAAATAAAATCGAGTTTATACTTTTTACTTAAATTTACTATCATTATACTAATATTTTATGACTAGTTAAAGCTTTTTTGTAGGTGTGTGGAAAGTTTATCAAATAAATAGCAACTTTAGGAAAATATTGTTATTAGAGAGCATTTGTTTCGGACTGATAAAGTAAATACATAAGAGTAGAAACTAAGTTGGAGGAATCTAATAACTATTTAGGTAAATTTATGAATATTTAAATATCTTATTTAAACTAATGTATTTAATTTGTAAGCAAGATTAGGTAATGAAAACTATAAAAAAATTGTAAAATATTAACCCTTTTAATCCTTATATATTTAATTATATATATGTAAATATATGTATGTGTGTATGTATTTACATTTATATGAATATATTATTAAAAGCTATAAATAATAAAATTTTTAGTATAATTTATTATAGTAACTTTTTTAATTTGAAAACAATTAAAATTTTCATTTTATTAAATTAACATAGTCATTACATCTAAATTATACTCTTCTATTTTAAATAAATTTCTACACTTATACAAAGTTAAATTTTCAAAATAAAATTTTATTTTAATACTAGTTAAATTATAAAATTAGCTATTTAACTATATCTAACTGTAATAAAACAGTATAATGCTAAAAAATGTAAAAATAAATGCTATTAGATAAAGTGCAATTTAGAAATATAAATAGTGTTTTAAATTTATATTTTAAATTTTTTTAACTAATTTAGCACTTAGTTTATTAATTTTTAAAAATAAAAAAGTTATAATATATAGCTATATTATTTTTATAAGTTAAAAATTATTTATAAAAACTAATTTTTAAAACTATAACTGTTTTTTATTTTGTTAATTTTTAATATATTTTTATTAATGTTATATATATATATATATATATAATATTAAAAATAAGTAATAATTTTTTTATATATACTTTATATTTTTTTTAAAGTTAATAATATAGTTAAAATAACTAGCTTTTATATTTTTTAAAATATATACTATTTTTTAGTTTAGTTTATATTTATATATAGTTTTTATTTATTTATACTATTTTTTTAGTTTTAATATACTTGCTATATTACTTAGTTTTAATAAATTTATAAATTTTAAAATTTTGACTTTTAGCTATTTTATTTTTATTTTTATTTTTTATTTAGTATTATAAGTAAAATTTTATATTTAATTTAAAAAACTAATAAATTGCAGATTTATCCTTTTTTAAGCTTTAAATAATAGTTATAAAATATATTTTAAAAAGACAAAGTAAAAAATATAAAAATAATATAATAAAAAATATTAATTTTAATAAATATATTATAATAATAATAACAAATTTATATTAAAAAATATATAGTTTTAAATTTTATAGACTTATTTTTAATATAGTTTTAATTATAATATTTTATTTTTAAAGTATTTATAATTAAATAAGTTAAATTATTACATAATAAATAATTTTACTTTTTAAAAGCTAATAATCTAAATTATAAATTTATTATAAAAAATAAAAAAATAAAAAATAAATATTATAACTTATTTTTTACTTTTTATTGCTTAAAATCTAGTTTATTTTAAGCTTTAAGTAAATAATAAATATAATAATAATTTTTATAACTATTATAAAATAAAAATAAATAACTTTTTTCAATAAATATAAATAAATATAAATAAATTATATTTTTAATTAAAATTTATTAAAGTTTTATATTAATAAAAAATCATTAGTATTTTTTCTATTATATAATATTTAAAAAATTTAACTTATTTAAATCTTATTATTTTATTTTATTTAAGTTTAAAGTATATTACTATCTTTTACTACTATTTAAATAATATAAAATTATATTTATAATAATTATTTAAGTTTTTAATTTTTACTATATAAATATTTTAATAAATTTCAATAATAATAAATTGTAAAAAAAAATATTTTATAAGGCCTAAAAACTATTTAATTTTATTTATTTTTAAAAACATTAAAAAAAACTATAAAAAAATAAAACTAAATTTATAACTTTTATAATACTATATATTATAAAGTTATATACTTTTTTATAATATATGATATTATTAAAAAAAGTTTAAATTAAATTTACTTAATATAGCTAAGTAAATTAAACTAGAATTTAAGTTATTTTAAGCTATAAAATAATGTTATAATTTTAGTATTGAAAGTATACTAAAAAAGTATAATAATTATATAAATAAATAGACAATTAGCTAATTTTAAATTTAAAAATTAAAATAAAATAAGCTAATAAAATTAGTTAAAATAAATATTTTTAATTATATTTATTTATTTTCATATACTAAAAAGTAGATAATATTTAGTGCACTTTACTAAATATTTAAATATTAATAAAAAATTTTAAAAAAATATAAATTTCCAAAAATTTAATATATTATTTCTAATATATTAAGTGTTAAAATAATAAAAAATTATAAAATATTATATTTAACACTTGTTATATATAAATATAATAAAAATTTATATGTTTTTTAGCTGTTATTTATGATTTTTTAAAGTATATCACTATAATAATATTATAAATATATGTTAAAATTTTAATAAAATATTAGTATAATATTAATATATAAATATATTAATAAAAAACTGTTATTTTTAGTATATAATTATTTAAAAAAAAGAACTTTATAGCTTATTTTAGTATTAAAATAAACTAATAGCTATAAAAATTACTATAATTAAATATATATTAAAAGATAGCTATATAGTTAATACTATAGCTAAAGTTTTTAAGCATTTAACTTTACTATAAGTAAATATAAAAATATAAATGCTTCTAATTTACAGTTAGTCTAGATAAACTATAAAAATATAGTACTATTTCAAATATTAAAATAGCTAAAATAATAGCTTAATTTACTTAGCTTTACTAAATAAGTTTAATTTAAATATATTTTTAGATATTTAATATATAAAGTTATACTTTTATTTTTTTGTAAATTTTTGAATATAAATGAAATTAATTAGTTTTTAAACCTTATAAAATAGTATATTACTAAAATAATTTAAAAAAACAATTAATATAACCTAAAATATATTTTCTAAAAAGGCTAACTATTTAAATAGCATTATTTAGACTAATAATTACAAATTTAATAAATATAATATTAGAAATAAAGATTATAAATTAGTTTAATTAAAATTATAAATTTAAATATATAGTAAATTATAACTTATACTAATTTGATAGCTTTAAAGTTAATATATATAAAATACTTAATATATATAAACTTATATTTAGTATATATAAATGATAATTTTAATATTAATATTTATATTAATTTAAATAAATAGTTTTATTTAAGTTTTTTCAAAAAGTTATTTTAAAAACTATTAAGTTATTTTAATATATAACTCTACTACTTTTTATACTATTATAATAATTAAAAATTATATTAAAAATACTAATATTAAGATTTTTGATTAGTTTAATATATAGCCTAAACTTTAATCTAATTAAAAATATTTAGATAATACTAAAAAAAATATTTGCTAAAACTATACTTTATTAAAAAACACTAATAATTTATAAAATTATATTAAGTATACTTAGTAAAATATTAGTAAAACTAATTTAAAAAAATCTACAAATAGCTATAAAAAGTATTTTAATAAAGAAGTTAAAGCTTAAAGCTATAAAAATAAATATTAAGAAAATATTTTAATATAAATACACTTTTTTTTAAAGTTTTATATACTAGATATTTAAAATACTAGTATTAAGCTTTTTAACTAGTTTTTTACTATATAGAAAATTATATATAACTTTATATAGTATATTTATATAGCTTAATTTTTAACTTAATTAAAAATACTTAAGCTTTTTTCAAGTATAGCTTAAAAAATACTAAAAAAGATTTACTAAAATTATACTTTACTTTTTTTATATAATAGAAAAAAATATTAATAGTTTATAAAATTATATTAAATATATCTTTTTATATAATAAAAAAAAGTAGAATATTAATAAAGTCAACTTAAAAAAACTTTTAAATAATCATAAAAAGTATATAGTTTTTAGTTATAAAGATTTAATAAAGTAGTTAAAGAATGAAGTTTACAGCTATATATTATAAATTATAAGTTAAATTATTAAAGAAATATTTTAATATAAATATATATATATATAATTAAATAAATAATAAATAAATAAATAAATTCTAATTATATAAGTTTAAAAATTTATTAAGCTTTTTGTATAGAAATTAGCTATTTTAAAAGTAGCTAACTTTCTATTTAATATTATATAATATAATTTATAATTAAATATAAGCTAGTAATAATAATAATAATTAGCTATTTTATTAGTAGTTTATTTATTTTATTATAATCTTTTTTAAATTAAATTAATATTTTTAATGAGTTTTATTTTAAAAGTAGTTAAAATAAAATAAAAAGTTTAATTTAATTTTTAATTAGTTATAAATTTAAAACTATAAAGTAAAATAAATCATATATAAAATATTTAGGATTTAAATAATTAGTATATATTTTAGTAAAGTTTTAAAGTTTAAATATGATGATTTTTATAGTTTTAACTAAATTAAGCTAAGTTTAATATTTTAATCAAAAGAAAAAAAATTTAAAGTTTTATTTTATAAAGTTTGTAATTTAAACTAATTGGTTTTAAATTGCTTATTTATTTTTAATTAAAATTTTATTTAGTTTACTTTATTAATAAAAAAGACAAATTTAAATATTATTATTTATATAAATAAATTCTAGGTTTGATTGTTTTGAGTTTTATATACCTATAAAAACTAACTAAATTTGCAAATTTTTACCTAAAACCCGATTGGTAACATTTTGAAGACTCCAGGTTCAATAATTTGCAGCTTTATCTCAATTAAGCTTCACGTAATTTTTACAACTCAAATAAATTTAAAATTGCTCAGTTTCTGCCTTTTAACTAAAATTAGATTTATAAATTTTTCGAGGCCTAAAAGTTACTTATTTGCAGATTAAACTTATATTGGTACGCGTTTTTAAATAAAATTAGTTGGTTAAATTTATCAGCGTAATTTGTAGATAGAGTTGATAAATGTAACTGATTTTCCATCTACGGTTTATATTAACATAGACTAACCTTTTAAAAATGTACAAATTTAATTTAGAAAAGTATTTTCAAATAGCATTTATAGCCAAACTTTAATTTAATTATTAAACTTGAAAGTTCTAAAAAGGTAAATAACAAATATAATAGGAGTGGTGGTGTCTAAGCTACAATTTGGTAGTGTTTTGTTGGAGGTGTTTAAGGGGAAGTACAGGTGGATTAGAAATTAAACTACCAATTGAAAACTTAAAGTTTTAAAAGTAGAGTCAAACTGCGGGGTATGTTAAATAGTGAACAGATGAATACTAACTTAAGCTTGATGAGCTAATATCGATTTAAAAATTAGCGATGTATTATATACTTAATTTAGCATCGGTTCGGGATAACTAAAATTCGAGTTTGAAGGTAATATACAATTCGAAACGTAGTTAGCGTCGATCTATCGCTACGCTTATACAAAACGTACCCCCATAAAGTTAAGGGGTTTGCTAGCCAACCGAATAAATTTAAGAAAGGTATAAAGCGTAGTAGTGTATCCGATGCAATAATAAAACTGATCATTAGTTATATTATTTGGCGGTTTAATTATAAAAACACGTGTACCTAATTAGGTAGGTAATACATATTATATTATTATATTATTATATTATTAGAATAGTACCCTATTTAGGTTTAATTAAATTTGGGGTAGTTCTACGTTTAACTAATAATAGCGTACTTTATCTACACCAAGAGTTAGGGTTGAAGCCCAACTTGTGTTTAGCTATAAATAAATAACTTGGTTGCCCTCGCTATGAAACGTAGATGTTTACGATAACGTTAAAGAGTAGAACAGTTCATCAAACTAATAGTTATTTGTATAGTAAAGTGTAAAGAGCTGTTACAATTTAGAATTCTAAACAGAATATAAACTTTATTTAATGCATTTTTAAAATTTAAAACTTTATGCTAAATATGAGTTATTAACAATAAAATAAAAAAATATTTTTAATGTTTTACGATTGGATCTACCAGCTTATTTAGTCAACTTGTCGAAGTTATAAAATTAGAAACGTAAATAAAATCGTCGTAAACGGCATACAAGCTTCTAAAGTTATTGTTCGCATATAATTTTACCACACCTTCACGACCTAAAAATAAAGAATATTTTTTTTGCATTGTACCTAAAAGCTTTAGTAGCCCCCATAAATTTACCAATCCCCAAGTTTCAAATTTTTATATCAAGTCAATATATTTCGTTTATAAAAGGTACAGCAGCCGCTAATTAACTTCAAGTTTTTTAAATAAATTACCTCCTCCTATAAATTTTCATTTCCAATAAAGAACCTACATCCGATGGAAAGTTTATCAAGGGTAGCTGATGCTATTAACAACGTAGAAGAGGTAGATTTACTTAAAGTGTTAAATGTATCCTGTGAGGAATGCCGTAGGCGCAAGATAAAGTGCGATTCTAAGAAACCTAGTTGTAGTTTCTGTTGTCGGAAATCTAGGAGCTGTTTGTACGCTTTAAATAAGAAGAAACAGATATTATCTACTCAGTTGGTAGC
The DNA here is from genome assembly GCA_037055185.1 of Capillidium rhysosporum. Lineage (NCBI taxonomy): Eukaryota > Fungi > Entomophthoromycota > Entomophthoromycetes > Entomophthorales > Capillidiaceae > Capillidium > Capillidium rhysosporum. The sequence goes on from JAWQFY010000034.1 coordinate 64,909, forward strand.
TAAGACGGTTGAAAAGTTCGAAGAGCGTATAAAGACTTTAGAAAAATTCTCAGTCCTTTATGCACACGACGAGCATTCAACGATCAATAACACTAGGAGTACCGGTAGTACTAAATTCGTAGGTTTAGGGTTCGAAAGTGTTCCAAAAGATGACGTTGTCGATCCCAACTACAGTAGGTATATTGCACCGTGTAACGATACTCAACTTTACTCGCCGTCCCAAGTAGTACGAGATATCTGTTTGCAACTGATGGAGAGTGTAAAATTAAACGGTAACGACCAAGGTTGGTTAAACCATCACAAATCTTTACTTTTAAGTTTATGTAACAGTTCTCCTATCGTAGCTAACTCGTTATGCGCTTTAACTTTATGTTGTAACGAAACAAGTGACGCTAAGACTCGTTCGTTTCAAAATCAGATCGCTACCGTGTTTATAAGTAACAGTAAAATGTTATTAACTCAGAAGTACGGTACAGCTTCCGTCGAACTTATTCAAGCGTTATTAATACTTTCGGTTGTCGAGTATACTAGAGGTGACGGATTGAAATGTGCAATGTACGTCAACTCCGCTATTAAATACTGTCATATGTTAGGTCTACCTTCTTTGGATTCGTACCCACGTAACGATATACATCCTAACCATCTAGCTATTCAACGTAAAATATATTGGGAAGTATTCTTCTGTGACAGTTGTACTTCCTTCATGTGTGCTCGTGACCCTGAAATATTTGAAGCGGGTACTACTTTTTTAGTAGATTCTAATGGAAATTCTTTGAATGTTACTTTAGACGACGTTGATCAGAAAGTTATCCATACGTTGATGCAAGATACCGATTATATGTGTAGAGTTGTACCTACCTTAAGACTTAAACTTATTGAAATACTTAAATTAGCTTATTACTACACTAGAAAGTTAATCGAAAACGAAAACAATTCCCAAGTTTACGAAGATAAAATTAACAATTTGAAGTTACAATTAGGTTATTTAGCTCAATTAACTTCACCGAACCCACTTTTAAACTCCAATTTAAACTTTGATCCTAGTAGTAGGTACTCCAGTTTAGATATACAAGCTTCGTTAGTTATCTACTTCAACGCCGCATTTTTGATTTTGAACTGCCCTAACTTATTCACCTCGAAACAAATCGATTTAAACAAAGTGGATACCAACTTCAGTGCATCTAACTATATATTAAATTCGATTGATATATGTAGGAACAACCCAAGTGGTAGGTGGTTACCAGCTTTACCTTACTTCGTATATTTAACTGGATTATTTTACTACAAATGTCATCAAGCTTGTTTCCAAGTTAACTACTATAAAGCTAACCTAGCTAAATTACAATTTGAAGTCGCTTACAACTTGTTGGATCAGTTCGTACTAACTTGTCCTATTGCTGATTACTATTTACAGATATTGATACCGGTTCGTAGAAATTTGATGTACCAACATACTAAGTTTCATAAAGAATCTTCTAACTTCGAATTGAACTTTTTAAGATCCCAACTTTCACCTACTTCAAGCTCATCATCATCCCATAACTCATTCGGTATAGATTCATCAACTTTTTCCCCTACTACCGACCATTTCCCTGCTAATAACAACAACGGTAGCTTCTTTCAATCACCTACTCAAGCTTCACACAACGACTACCATTTCTCCTAGTTTTTTTTGGTGTTTAGTTGTAAAAATTTTAGAGTTCTTTGTCACTTTTTCATTGAGGTTAGCTAGACTATCCAACTCCTTTTTTACTTTGAAGGCTAGTACCTTCACCGCATATTGTCAACCTACCCATCTTAGTATATATTTATAAAATAAAAGAATGTATTTATAAATAAATACCTTTATTTTTCTTTCAATAAGCTTTAGCAACTAACTACCTTTTATTTCAACTATAACGAATTAAAACTATTTTCGAAACGAAGAATACAATACATTTTCAAATTTAATTTTACCGTCTATATAATTTATTAAACTAATATTTATAAAAATTTGTAGAACTATAAGTTCGATTAAAATATTAAGTGTAAAGGTAAAACTAAAAATTTAAATTTAAAATATTAAAATTTTCCTTTAAGTAAAATTATCGGTTCTAAATAGTTTTATTTTAAATAATTAAGAACTACTATTGAAGCGGTCGATTTATTAAAACTTAATATTACGTAACTAAAAAATAAGCGTTAAAAATTATTAAAGAACAGGACCAATAGGGTAAGCTTATTATATTTAGTATATATTTTGGTACTAATTTTATAAACTAAAAGTGCTATAAAAGTTATTTCTCCTATACTATAAAATTATTAAAATTAAAAGAACTAATTTTAATAATTAAAATAAAAAAGCCAAACTATGGAAGGGTTTTTTAAATTAGTTTTGTCCGTCCAACTTTTTTAAAATTTCGCCGTAAATGTAAGGTATAAGGCTTAAAACCTAAAAATAAATAAGATATTTTACCCATTGAAGCTTTGAGATAAAAAGCTTATACGAAGACATTTTACCTACCAAAAAATAAAATAATTAAAGTTTCAACCTTAACTAACTTAAAAAATTAACGATATGCATCTTAGTACAACGAAAACAGTTTTAATACCTTTACTTTTAAATTTAATAGCTAGTAATGTAATAGTTAAAGGTGGTAATTTGACAACTATTCAAGATGAAATTTACGAAGAGAGTAGTGAAGCAGCTCCTTACTTTTATAAATTTATAGTAGCTTTAAAAGATAAAGGTCAAGTTTATTGCGGTGGTTCTTTAATAAATCCAACTACTGTGTTGACAGCAGCTCACTGTTCCGAAGGTAAACCTTTTGAGAAACAAGTTAGTATATCTAGACATGATCTATCTAAATCAGCGACTCAAGATAATGGGATAGATATAGGGGTATCTAAGATGGTGGTACATGAAAATTACGATTTAGATACTTTACGAGGTGATATTGCACTTTGGAAGTTATCTAAACCGGTACCAAGTAATATAAAAGTTAATTACGTAACTTTAGCCAACAACTCCCAGTACTTCGACTTACTTTTACCTAAAGTTACGGTGTTAGGTTGGGGTTACGTAGATTACAGTACTGAAAAAGCAGCTAATAAACTTCAAGTTGCATCATTAAAAATCCTTACACCTCAGGAATGTTCCGAAAAATGGAATAACGAAATAAATATGGAAGGTAAAATTTGTACTTTATCTCCGGATGGTACTCAATCGGTTTGTAATGGGGATTCAGGTGGTCCACTGTTCTACGTAGCTAATTCTAACAATAAAATTGAGTTCGTTCAAGTTGGTTTAGTTTCTTTCGGTGAAGAGAAATGTAGACTTAATATGCACCTACCTGACGGTTTCACTAGAATTTCTAGTTATTACAGTTGGATCATAGATCATGTTAAAACTTTAGAGGAAGAGGATAGGAAGAAGGATAGTAAAGCGATCAAAGGGGTAAAGAAGTTATGGAACTCGTTCAAAAGTATTTATAATTTTTAACTATATTACCTTTTGATTAAATAATGTAGATAATCTATAATAAATAAATACTTGTACATTAATTTATTGATATTTATATATTTTAAAAATATTCTTAAAGTTTAATTAAATGCTAATAAATATTTGTGCATTTTATAGATCTAAAATTTTTATTTATAAACTTAACTTTATAAAATATATTTTTTTTTCAATATTAATTTTTATTTAATAATTTAGTATTTATTCAATTTAAAATTATTAAGTTTTATCTAACAACAATTACTTTATAAACTAAGTTAAATTATCTTTTAAAAGTTTAACTTTAAATTTTTAGGAGCAGTATATTAGGATGTATTAATTAATTAATATATCTATTTTTTAAGTAGAAAATAAATTATTATAAAAGTTATTATTTGATCAATAGAATAGTTGCAACTTAATTAAAGTTAACCGACTTCCAGTTTGATAACTTTTAGAAATTTAGAACGATATGTACTAATGTAGACAAGAATTTATTTTTAATAGTTTGAAATTCAATTTTCTGTAGAGTTGGATCTATTGTACGTAATAAAATGCTATTGAACAACTTGACTATAGATAACTTGTTAAATCAATCTAAAGCTTATAGTTTACAACTACTTAAATATATAGTTAATACTTCGATAAAACTTTTTATAAAGTACCTAAATATATTCGATTTTAAATTGAATTCAAGAAACAAATATGATTTTTAACTCAGTTTCTTAAAAACTACTATAGCTTAACAATTACTAACGAAAATCAGATATATTCTTTAATACTGTAATCATTTATATTATGAGCAGAGGTAAATTAAAATTTAAGGCAATACAAGTAAGTGATAGCTGTTTCCGATAGTTTTCATAAGTTGATATCCAACCTCAACTCTCTATTTCAACTTAGTCAACAATATCCGAGATTGGTAATTATTTAAATTTAAAAAATAAGAAATCGGATCAAGATTATCAACACTGTAACCTGCTATATTCGAATCGAATTAAATTTTTCGAAGCTAAAATTCTATTGTTGAAAGGTATTTTGATCCACAAATGTCAAGAAACCTCCTACCCGATCTAAACTCGGATGGAAATACAAAACTAAGTCAAAGAGTCAATGATAAAGTTTATGAAAGATTTTAACGATGTAAATGTAATAATTAAAAATAATTTACAGTTAGATAAGGGTGATCCATTTGGTTTTTTAGCTGAGCTTAGTATTATCAAAGTGGAAGTTAAGAAAACATCGGTTACCACTCTAAAAGTAACCCGGTATCTACCTTAGCTACCCTACTCTACCAGACCAGATTAGATAACTACAGATTAAGTAGTGATGACAAACTAACTAGATCTATTCGTTCAGTTTATCTAGTATAAAATAAAATTAGTACCACCAATCAAAATTTCAATTCTAACCAGTTTATAAACTAATCTATATATCTATAGAGTAAATCAAAACTAAAAAAAAATGGTTTAAAAATATTATTGCTCCTTCACTTACTCCCTCTCTCTTCATTCTTCTCTTCTTCTTACATTCCAGTCGTTATTCATGTTGGAACTCTTCTTTATTTCTTTTGGAGTTTCTTCTAAAATTAATTTGAAATTATTTAAAACTGCTCTAGATGAAATTCCATTTCTTTCGCTGACGTCGTTCAGTTGCTATACCAGCGAATTAATACCTTCTCTGGTCCCAGCTCCTCTATTCCAATTGGATAAAGTTTGGCAGCCACCAACTAATTTTTCTTAACAAAAACCTAAACATAAGTTGCTTGACTTTCAAGGACTAAAAAATATTATTATTGTGTAAAATATCCATCTTAATTTATTAAATTATTACTGGAAAGTTTTAAAGTCTTTAGAAACTTTTTTTAAAGAAGGTAAAGTTGAAGTATTAACTTAACAGACTAATATAAATAAAATAAATTATTAGTTAAAATATTGTTTAATGTCAGATTAAGGTATTATAGCAGCTTAGTATTATTTATAGAATAATCACCTTTTACTTTCCATTATAATAGATGACTATTAGTGGATGTTGTAGACTAGTTACTGATATCCAAACTTTTGAATATCCTTGAAAAAACTTTTTTGCTTTAAAACTATAATAGTTTCTCTCTTTAAACAAGATATATCTACTTAGTTTTATTTTTTTAACACTTATTATTACACTATATCTAAACTTTAAAAAGTTTTAAATATTACAATTACTTAAAATTAAATTAGAAAATTTAAAAAATAAAAATAAAAATTAATGTTTCAGAATTTAGTTAAATTTTAGCTATTTAATTATTTTAGTATAAATTTTTAACATTTTTATATTTACTATTTTTTGATAAATATACTTATTTTTTATTAAATTAATGCTAAAAAACTTTATAAATACTTATATAAGTATAATTTTTTATTAAAATAAAACTATAGCTTATAACTATTAATTTTTACTATAAAATAAAATTTAAACTTTTTTAGTATAATAATATTAATAAATTAATATATAATACATTTATTTTAAAATAGTAAGCTTTGATATTTTAAATTATTTTTGGTTCATATTTTTTATATTTAATTTTATTTTATAAAATATAAATGAAAAATATATTTATAATTATGTAAATATAAAACTGCTATTATATTAATTTATTAAAAAATAAAAATTAAGTTTATATAAAAAGTTATATTTTTTAAAACTAGTTTTAGTATTTTTATGCCTAGTTATAACAGGTTCTTATCAAAGAATCCCAGTCTAACCTTGGTTTATATTAATAAAGAAGCTATTATAATTTTTATCTGGTATAATGTTTTCCTTTGTATCCTCTATTAGTTTATTATATTTTGTATTATTGAATGTTTGGTACGGTTATAGTGAAATGTAATGAGAAATAATTGAATATAGAAAGAAAAAATTGGCTTATATTTTTCCTTTTAAATTTAGGACCAGTTTGTTAGCTTTTTTATGTTTTTAAAGGCTTTATTTAAAGAGTGGAATGAAATTTCAATACTCTAACTTCTACCTCAAAGAATATAAAAAAATTACTTTAACAAATCAAAATTAACCAAATAAAATAAACAAATTGTATCTTCTAACTTTATTCCTAAACTATTTCTACATTAAACAAAGTATTGTATAAGTAAGATGAGTTATAGACAGCCACAAAATACAGTAAAAAACTTGGAGAGTTATATAGAAAAGTATCCGACTAAGCTTAATGGCTATAAACAACTCTTTCAGGTTCATGTTAAAGATCTCAACTATATGGAACAACAAAAAGTATAAATTTTAATTTATATTTATTAATTGGGTTCAAGTTAGCTATAAAGATGTACAAACAGTTTAAAGATAAATCGTATTGGTTTTGGTCTATAACTGCCCTTTTAGCTCAAGTAAATATTAAAAGGAGAAAGTATTTACAATTACTAGGTTAATCAACTAAATACACAACAGGAAAAAGCCAAAAGTTTGCCACTAATGTTAGCAGAAAGATATTTTAATAAAGCTATCGAAGATAAATTAGTTACAGAATTTCAAGGTAATAGTTCAACTAAGTAGCTCATTAACATTATTGGATAGAATTCTTATTAGGTTACCAGATCTATAAACTATTAGACAATTATGAAAAACTTTACGAAATTGTACAAGCTTGTTTAGATTTGGAAAAGAAAACGCCTCAATTTATCTTTATCAAGCTAGAAGCTATGCTGAAAGTTGAAAAATCTACTGAAGTAATCGAAATATGCCAGAGTAATTTAGTGAATGACAAGTATATATATTTTTCGTTTTTGTTAACTTAATTTTTATAAAGAGATAGCTGGAATTTTTATAAACCTTACCTTGAGGCTATTGAACAGCTGAAGAAAAATAAGTATTTTAGATTGATTCTTATTATATTTATATAAAATAGTTATAAACACCTAGATGAAACTGTAGATTCTGCTCTCGCATTCATAGACAAACTGGCTAGTGAACTTAAAATACAAGTCCGAGGCCCTCATCTATTTCGGATTTACCTCAAACAACTTTTAAATCGTACCTCACAACTTGATTTAAATACAGAATTAATATTTCTATAGGTGATTTGGTTGAAGCCATAATTGCTTATAGCGATTTGTTCCTTACCAAATCCTGCTGCTTTGAAGATTTGCAGCCAATTTTGATAAATCTGCCAAAGGATGGACCAGAAATCCGAGATTTACAAAATTATGTTACAGCTAATCTAGATTCGACTAAAAGTATTACCTTAAACAAAGTAAATTAATTTTAAAATTATACAAAACTAATATGGATCACAGGATAATGTCGTGAATACATTGGCTACGTTAGTGAATTTATGTAAAATTGATATGCTTCTTTTTTATGATTACCAGCAAACTTCGGAAGAAACAAGTGTTATCCAGAATTTAATTACAATTTATCTGAATGCTTTACCTTTCGGGGATGAACTTAAGGCTACTGATAGACAATATGGAGACGACCTACTACTCATGGCAGTACACCGTCTTTTACCCGAATATGATTTAGACCGCTTAATACTTGTAGCTACTTTACTTGAGCTCGGACTTTCAAATTCTCCTAAGAATTTCCACTTCAAATTCTTACTAGTTCGAATCTACCAGCTTTTAGGAGATTATGCAACAAGTTTGTCAGTATATGCTGGACTTGATATAAAACACACGCAGCTTGATTCATTAAGGTAAAGTAACTACAAGTATAGCTAGCTAAGTTAATTGAATGCAGTTATGTAGCGTTGGATGCTGGACTTACCTCATCTAAATTCAAGCCTGCTTATGATCTAGCTTTAAAGTCTCGATCCATTTACTACGACAATAGGAGAGATACCCCGGTTATGATTCATTTGGCTTATAACAAAGGCTCTTATGACGCTGTTGTTGATTTCGTCAAATTCTACCGTCGATTGGAGAACTCTTTGCAATTCAAACTCGGGGATTTAGGCCTTATGCGTGGTGAGCTTATGTCAACAGTGGATTCAACCACACGTTTTAGAAATCAACTCACTACCACACCATTTACGGGACTGCTCAATATAGGTAAAACTTATTAATTACGAAGTTTGGTATTTAGCCTTTTAGATAACTTGGCTGACAATAGAGATTTTCAAGTGTTGGTCGACTTTACTGATGGTAAAAGCAAAAATGTAGAACAGTTGACCACTATTTTCCCAAAAAGAGACCATTATTTTGTTCAGGCTATGGGGCTAGCTTTAAATGGCCAACAGCAGCTTCTAAGTACCAATCCAAATAGTGAAAAGCTTATGGTATTTTCTAAAGAACTGGCTAATTTGTTAGCGTATAACGAAGTAAATTTATTTTAACTGCAGTACAAGTATTGTATTAATTTATAACTTTAGGTTAAGAGCTTAGATAAAGTTGAGCGACAAACTTTAAACATTAACTTAGCTTTAATGGAAGTTGGACTAGCATTAGTAAAAGGAGGTATGTTACAATTCTAAATGTTTTCTGACATCTGTTTGTTTTTATTTAGACGATCCTGACTTAGATGAAAAATTAGCTAATTTTAAAACGATTGCCCAAGGTATTTAATTTTTATATACTTTAATTTTAATATGGTTTGCTTAGCTCTGATTGAAAGTTTCCCTGATGCATCACATAACATGCCTTTAGGCAAAATCACTCATGAGCTTATTACAATTATCGAAGTACTTAAGCTACTTTAATTACTACTAATTTTTAGGTTGCTAAAATGATAGAACATTTTGTATTTATCACCGGACAGAAGCCTTCACCTATAAAGTTCACTAACCAACCTCCAAAAATTAACAAGGTAATTTCAAATATCCAATTTAATTTTCTAATTTATTTGATAGGTCAGAGTTTGTCTGGATATGCACTTTGTCAAACCTTTCCAGTCTAAGCTTTTGCAAACAGTTAAAACTTGGCAAGCCAGCTTGAAGCCAAATCCTAGCTTCAAAGCCGTTAGTAACCATGTTCTTCTTAAGGATGTTGAAAAGTCAATTAAAGTGCCAATATTATATTAGCTATTACTAATGTTTTTAATTTATAGGTCAGTTTACTCAGTAACGTTACAAACAATGTAGCAAAAGGATGGAGAGCGACCCATGCTTCCGTCAAAAGTTTAATAAAATAGCTTCGTTGAAGTTTATAAAATAATAAATGTTAGATGAAAAGTAAAACAAAGTGAATAGAATTATATTTTTATATAACAAAAATCAATATAAATTTACATTATACAATTGTGTACAAACTACTATATCTTTAAATTATGGATTGTAGTATATAGCCATGCATTTAGATTTACATTGTAACCAATATCCTATGCATAACTCAAATTAGTGGCCTACTTTTCGAAAATTTTCCACAATCTTCCACTAAATTAAAATAATCGGTCATTTTCCTCTAAAATGATCAAAAGCTAAATAATGACGTCGCACTACATATCTAGACCCATAAGATGTCCAAAGAACCCCACAATCTAAAGCTTTAAAAGGAGATTTTTTCAAGCTTAACTTTGCAGTCGAAACAAATTTCAATTAAAAGAATGTTGGGAAGGTTGGAAATCAATGCAGTAGCTGGTAAAGATCTCAAGAATTGCGAAACTTTTAAGAAGCAGGATCCTTACCTCAAATTCAAATTAGGCGATGTCACTAAAAGAACTCGTGCAGTTAATCGGGGTGGTACCCATCCTAATTTCAACGAGTCATTAAGCTTTGATATAAAAAGCTATCAACAAACCCAGCTTCTAATAAAATGTTATGACGAAGATCTTGGCAAAGATGATTTAATTGGTGAGTCGGTTATAAATTTGGAAAACATATTTAAGGCTGGTGAACTTGATGGTAAAATTTTAATTTTTTATAACAATCTAACTCACTTATTTTTAGCTTGGTTTCCTATATTTGAAAACCAAAAAAAATCAGGAGACATCTACTTGGAGTTCACGTTTAAACGTCACTAATTTAAATAATGTAGCCATTTTTATAAATCAATGAAAACATTTCTATAGCTACTAATATCATATTATTATACTATTAAATATTACTTCTAATTTAAAATTTTGAGTTTAATAGCTTATAGCAATCATGTAATCATAGAATGAATTTTAAAGACAATTTACATTGTCATAGCAGTATGTAATTTTAGAACTGTTCTTATACTCAAATTTTATTTTAAATTTCTAGTTTGTTTGGATATTTATGATTTTTTAAATTCTCCGAGTTTTTAAACAAACATTTTATTTCCCACATATAATGTTTGCTTTTTCACTATAAATAGTAAATATTCTTTATTTTTCAACTTATATCTTTAACATTTAATTACTAATATATACAGTTTTTTTTACTTTCAAGCTAGTAGCCTGCAAATGTATATATTAACATTTATATATTAATATGTTTTTACTTTTTCTTTTAGCTAATTTTTCAACTATTATTGTAAAATTTAAGCTATTTTATTTACTTTATAATCATCCATTTTTTTATTAGTTGTAAAAAATACTGTATAAATTAGCTTTCAGTTAAATTAATTATAAATATTTTATATTGTAATAGTTAATTGTTAGAAATATATTTTTGGATAAACAGATTGACAAAAAAACTACAAAGTTATATAAAGATAGTATCTAACATAATATACTGATACCAATTAATACTAACTGTAAAACTTACAAATCTAACATAGTTTAAGTAATTCAATATTAGAAATCTTTTAATATAACTAATAGTACTAAAGTATAATAAATCATTATTTATATTTTACTTTAATAGGTAGCCTAATAGGTAAGAAAAATATAAAGAATATCAATTTCTAAATAAAATAAAATATTATAGCTATAATAAAAGTTGATATTTATTTAAGCCTAAAATAAAAGCTAGACTACTAAAAGAAAATAATTATTAAATAGACTTTAAAATTAGTATACTAAGTAAGTAAAAGTGAGTATTAATAAAAGTAAAAAGCTGATAATATTATACTTAATTTTTTTATAGTATTATTTTTAATTAAAGCTGCTAAGTTAAAAAAAATGAAAATAAGCTATAAAAGCTTTAATAATATTTTGCATAGCTATTTAAAAAGGCACTAGCTTTTTTTAGCTATTAAAGTTAGCTAAATAATTAAATAAAGCTTTTTAAAAATAGTTATTATATAAATTCTAAATATTTGTCTAGTTTTATCTTAATTTTATTAAGTATTAAAGTTAATTAATAATAACTATTTATTTATAACAATAAAATTTAAAATATTAGCATTATTAATATAATTTAAAAATTAAATTAAAATTTAAACTATTTTTTTTTAAACTTTAATTTTTTTTTAAAATTTTATATATATAAAAGTTAAATTTATTAACTTTATATATATATATATATTAGTTAATAAAATAATTAAATTAAATTTAAATTATTTAAAAAAATTAATTAAACATTTTATTTTAGTTAATAAAAGCTATTAAACCTTTTGAAAATTTTATTTTTACTAACTAACATATATTTAAATTAATTAAGATAAAATTATTAAAATTTTAATATTAAATACTAAAATCTTTAAAAAAAAATTTTTTTTTATTTAAAATTTTTATATATATAAA